>JAGDQP010003428.1:476-67464 GCA_022664845.1 Lepisma saccharinum
TTCTTCAGAAACCGCAGCCCTACCCTTGCTAATGGTTTCAGCCTTCTTCTGAGAGAGTTGAGGATATCGTCTCATGAAACTCCTGAACCAAGATTTTCCAGGCCTTCCGTGCTTGAAAGGTGTACTTCTTCCTGAAGCCAGCACAATTTGTTGAACTATATCAAGCAAATTACTCTTCTTCAACGGAAACCCTCTCTTTGCCATATTCATCACCCATTCAGAAATTCCGTCTTCTTTTTGGGGACTCAGGAACGGCTTCCGGCCAAGAGAAGACTCAATCCTTTGACGCCCAGATAATTTATCACTTAACGTTGTTAAAGGTACCTGGTATGTTTTCGATGCCTGCCTTTGGGACATCATGCCTGATTTTACCTTCTGAATAGCTTCGATCAAAGCAGATAACGAATACTGGCATCGTTTCAATTTCTTGGCAGGTTTCGCCTTGGTATAAGGGACCCCTTCCTTGTTCGGGTGCTTAATTTTGCCCATTGTCAAGCTCTGAGCAGTGGTTAAGGAAACACAACAAAAACTGTAAACTTAGGCCTAATTTTATTATGATTAACTTTTACTAGCTTATTGACTGCAGAGAAGGACGACCTCTAAACAGCGACATACTGGAATAATTCGGTCAGCACGACATAAGGCACTGGCTTTTCAAAATATTAAGAAAAAGGAAAATGTAAATAGGACCCATTTCTGATACGATTTTGAACCTCTGGCCTATTTCATAAAACTTACAAATCTACAAGCGTATTTTACAAGTTCCAATTTCTATGAAACGGAAAGGCAAATAATATTGAAAAAGCACCACTAGGGAGAGGTGCACTTAGTCTATATTATAATTGTCATCTACATTCACGGTTTCATGAAAAATAGATAGGCCTATGGAGTACTTAATAGATTTTACAACTCATAGGCCTACTCTGGTATTACTACACTAGTTTCTTTTATGACATAGGTCCTAAGTGGACGCCTTATAAGCCATGATCATAGAAACGCGGTCTTCGATTCAAAGGGAAACACTAACTTATTTAAATTAAACTTTAAATCACAAATACCCCCTTCAATTACATCGTGTTCGATAAAAAAGCACACCCTTCCTTAAATGAACCTCTTTTATCGAACGGCATTTCGATATTATGAACTGGGTTTCAAATATCGAACACTATTTTCTTTTCGCGTTAAATATAAAAATATGTGAAAAATAGCATCATATCGAACAAATAAACACGTATTTATGTTAACAAAGGCTATTATTCAAAGGATACATTATAATTATACAATCACACAGGGGAAAACTGGCTCGGAACTGCTGCAATGCTCCTTACGAGAAAAATAACGATATCTCCAATTTCCCGCCAAAGTCACAGACTATAATTTTTTCCCGCGTACGCTGACATCGAAATGTGTCGACCTATCGATTTTCATGAAGCGAAATTAACAAGGGTGCGTTCAGAAACTTCAGATAATACGCAACGCTTTCAGCATTCTTATGTTTTTGCAAAATATGCGAAGTGTTCGATATTTAGAGGCCGTTCGATATTTAGTGCCATTACCCTACCTTTTTTTTATCACATTCGCAAAATCCTCATAATCTTGGTTTTCAACGTGGTTTTGTTTACACAGTTGTATCACAACATAAATATATTCGGAGTGTTTATCTTATAACTCTTACAGTTCACAAAGAGTGATGTATATTCACGGCACAAAGGCTGGTGCTTTAATCAAGTGTGTAACGATTTCGTCTAATTTTGGCGCTAAGCGACTCCACTACTATCAGAAAGTGCACGCATAAAACCTTTATACAAGATACGTAATAGTAGAAATGCCTGGAAAATTGAAGTTCTTTTAAAAAATCAAAATTTAAATTTTGTTGTTTGTTAACAACCAAATTTAAGTTAGTTTATCGAACGAATATTTCCTATTCTCTAGCGATGATAAATATAATATTTGATGCACATACTGCAGTATTCCAAATTGTGAATATCAAACCAATTTAAACATTGAAAATAGATATTTTTATCATTTCACAGTCTGCCAAATAGAATTCCGTGCTTCACATACAACGTTTATCATCAGAAGTGGATTTCAAATATATAATAAATGGACGTAGTGGAGTTCGAAAAATAAAAATATATGAGCTAAGGCGGCAACCATGATTTCTCGTATCTACGCCATTTATACCAAACAACTCAATGCAAAATTTTACTTTAACGTTTCTGATTTATCCCAAAATATTTATTGTATTTACTAATGCACGAAGTCGATTTCGTGTTGGAACGATGAAGCCCTAGATTTCGAAAATGAAGTATAAATATACTGAAAGAAATTCGGAAATAGGGAAGTGCGTGCCCAAATTATGCATTTTTGGACTCGTTTGTTAAAGAATAAAGTACAATGCAACTTATGGTGAACTGGTAGAAACAACTGACATGCATTTATTTCGATGTAATAATTTCTCATCGCAACCAAACTTAGTATGTTAACACTATTTCTAAGAAAGCCTGTAAAAATTTTTTGTGTATACTGTCGTGCTATAAAATACATAGAATGCATTCTAATAAGGGTCTGATGCACAAAAAGTTCGTAGAAGTATTAGAGTAGAATTGATTTAGGTCTTGGTGATGTAAGAGGTAGACCGTGCGATAAGGTTGACGTTCACCCACTGGTAGTGAAAAGTAAGTGAAAAAGTTCGTTTGCTCCTGCCATTTCTTGATTTGTAGTAAGTGTGCAAAGTTTTAGCTTCATAACGTGAATCTGATTTGTAATATGCCTGTAGGCTACGGTTTTGATATGATTTTACTGCGTGTATAATATTTGGAAACATTAACTACGTAAAAAAAATGTTTTCAAAACGGAAATATGAATGAGAATACAAGAATTAAATAATTATGAAATTAGTACTAAAACGTATGGATACCCGATTCATAGTGTTACATAAAACCTCGCACATACACGAAAGGAAAGGAACACATTATGAAACCAATGAAACAATGTTGTCAATACTTGTACTCCAAGTGCAGTCTCAAATTTAATGACAATGTACTACGCCACCACGGCTATACAAAATTAAACATATTTCCATGCTTTTACAACTCACCGTGCGTGAAATCTTCTTGTGTGTTTCCTATTTCACGATAGCACCCAGAAAAAAATATAAGCGGTTTTGCTAGATACTATAATGGTACAGAAAATCTAGTTCCGATAAGAATGTAATATATTGGAAAGCTTGTGGACAATTTTCTTGTTCTTTAAAAGATTTTTTCTCCGAATTTACCACCAAACAGAAAATTCGTCCGTTCTGAGTTACAGTGGAATTTTGCCGCTTTTTGGGTCATTCTTGAATTTGTTTCCATATTTTGATCGTGTGTGAGATTCTGCCTTATTATCGAGACTCTAGGGTTCCAACTTCAAGTGTATAACATAATAAAATAATTTAAATTTGGAATTAATTTATAAATCCACACATAAAACTCCAACAATACTGTTGTAAAATCACTTGCATATTTCAATATAATAACACACGACGAAGATGCAGACAGGTAAGCTTTTAACTATGAATAGTGGGTTAGAAATGGTAGAGAATAACAAATATTTTTCTATAAAAACTTAATCCAGAGTCAATAATCATTCTAAAGAAATTAAAATTGTCTCTGCTTTCTATGGAATATTTTGACTCGATCAACTTCATATATACGTCCTGTACACAACTGTTTACCTAGATCCAATTCTCTGTATACATAATTATATTTTGAGTCTGTTTTAAAACACTACATCCAGCACTTGTTGAGCCATTGTGGGATGGGTGTAGTTTCTGGCTATAATATTGATTCGATAAATGTTAACTATTCTAGATGTCAAACCTTAAGAAACATGAACTTTCTCATCGAGGAAAATATCATCAAGATCCAGTAAACGTGTTCTGAATTTACTTTTTATAATATAGAAAAAAATTAGTCTTTAACAAAAATCAAAACTTCATGTCCCAATATTTGAAACAATTTATTATTAAACTAACGTTTGAAATGTAGATATGTACATTTAAAACAACACAACGTTTAGACTACGTATGGAGCCATTATCCTCATGCATGCCAAATTTCAGTATTGTAGGTCAAAGTGACCTTAATAGCTCACATATAAACAGACAGACAAAGAAATTAGGGATTTTATATTTATGTAGATAGATTTAGATAAATTTAAACATGAAAATATTTTACTAATAAAACTTTTTATGTATTATTAGAAAGGCTTATGAAGCAACTGTCGAGTTCAAAATAGAAAACAAACCACAAGGAATATGCGAAAAAGTTTTAGTCGTAAAATGTCAGACACACGGTGTGAAAATTTTAAACCACAAAATATCTTATTTCCAATTAATATTTCTAGCAATGTAAAAGATAAATCACTAGCTAGCTAGCTAAATTGATAGATAGATAGATAGACAAATAGATAGATAGATAAGCCCTATCAATTTCATCTTTCATTCCAGGATTGACTTGCTTGATTGGTTGTAAATTGAAATAACAAGGCCTTTCATCCTTTTTGTTATTCTATTTGCTAAACTGTCATATTTATAGCAAAAATATAGAATTAAATGATTTATATTATATTTATTGTCATAATTATTACAGATCCTTCTATTTAAAACACAATACTACCAAGAATTTACACACTTCTTGTACACAAATTTTGTTTTTTGCAATGAAAAATGATTTATCTGTTAGTTCTTACATATACAACTAACATGAAATTATAATTAATACGTAAAGAAATTATGTTAATCTTAATCAAAGCCTCCTCTTGCTGGTAATCCTTGTGGTGGTGGGAGAACACGATCAGCGAACTGGATGCTGACATCCTGAACCGCCATGTTTGGTGTGAGGAAGTCCTGTAACGTCCTGACCCCATCTCTAGCCAGACGGTCAAATGGGTATCCCATGGATCTTTTGTCAGGGTATTTTCTGCTTCGAAGGCCACAGTAACTCACTGCATCTGCGTCTGCACCTTCCAAAGTTGAGCCTTCTTCCGCCTACGAACAAGTAAGAGTGAGTTTTGTTAAATGTGTTCAGGATAAAAATATATGGTGTTTGTTATTACTTGTTTGCACATAAGTGATACTTATTTACAAAGAAAATGTATATAAATAGAAAGGAAAAGTGAAAGAGAGGATACAAAATACGATGTACTTGCTATATATATTTCAGTTGCAAATAAAATACTGGCTATATATTTATTATTTAAGAGTACGTTTAGTGAAATTTTACATTATATGCATTCAATTTAATATCCTACAACATCCTGTTTGTGCCTGTATTGACAAAATTTGGAAACAATTGGATTACGTCAACATAGTAGTTTCTGTTGGTATCAAAGATGGTACTCACAAAGAGTGAAATTCAAGGTATGACTTTTGCTCGAGCTGTGCCTAAAGGACAAAGTGTTAACTCAATTTAGATTCGATGATTTCTTGAGTACTACTAACGTCCGTTTGTAAAGCGAATGTAACCGCAGTTTATGAAGGATATACCTGCCTCGTTGCTTTCCAACAGTTCTTGTCCTGTCGCAAAAGCTTTGAGAACGATACTGGATACGTGGCAATGGTAGATATTGGAATAACCTCCACACTCACCGGGCATGAGTCATCACGAAAATGATTTGTTTCTCAAAATCAAACAACTATTAGAGGGAATGTTTAGTGATGTGAATTCTGTTCTCCAAGCTTCCAGCAGTAGAGATCCACCGCTAACGTCGAGAGAAACCACTCTTCTGACGTAAGGCAACAACTCCCAGAATGTGTTAAAGCAGCATGACATGCCACAAGATTACACAGTCCGACAAGTAAGTAATGAGACAGATTTTATTCTGACAAAACAGAGAATGCAAAATGGAAACCAATATGTGAGTTCGAGAGAGTAATCCTTCATCTACGATCTGGCAACACCGCATGATCCCGCGTGAAGCACAACGGGAAATATGACGTCAGTACCAGCAGTAAGTGAAAGGCCTTTGTCACGCCAGTGTCATGGAGCAGAGGGCGAATATCAAGTTCTGTTTCAAACTCGGGAAAAGTGGCACAGAAACTGTTGAGTTGATGCGGAGAAGGTATGGTGATACTTGTTTGTCTCGTTCACAGATATTTAGATGATATGAACGTTTTAAAGTGGTGTGGAATGTATTGACTATGAACCTCGGCCGGGTCGTCCAATTTCTGTTCGTAACGAGGAACTGATTGAAAAGGTCCGTGAACGTGTGCAAGAAGATCGTTGTGTGACTGTGAGAATGATGCAAGGTGACTTTGGTGTTAACAGGGAGACAATTCGTAAGATCTCAGTGGAAGATTTCGGCAAGAAGAAGGTCGCAGCGCGGTTTGTGCCACACTCATGATCTGAGGAACAGAAACAAGCGCGTGTTGATTACGCCCGTGACATCATTGCAACTGCCCGTAGGAAGAAAAATTTCCTTCTGTCCATTGTTGCAGAAGACGAATGTTGGTGTTTTCGTTATGATCCAGCTACTAAATGTCAGAGTACCGAATGGAAGTCTGCAGATTCTCCAAAAGGAAAGAAACTTCGTCTCCAAAAGTCAAAAGTGAAGACAATGCTCATTTGTTTCTACGACAGAAAGGGTATCATGAATTTGTACCAGAAGGTCACACAGTTAATGCTCAGTTTTATTTAGGTTTTTGTTGAAGAGAATACGTCGTGTTCGGCCTGAATACGCAACCCCAGGTAGCTGGCTCCTTCTCCATGACAACGCTCCAGCTCACTGAGCAGTACTTGTTGCGGAATATTTGGCCACAAAACAAGTGTGTGTGCTGAATCACCCCCCCCTACTCACCAAATATGTCCCCCTGTAACTATTTCCTGTTTCCTAAGCTGAAGTTGCCATTGAAAGGACGACTTTTCGACAGGGTTGAAGACATCCAAGCAGCTGTGACAGCGGCATTACGGGCCATACCACAAACTGAGTTGCAGAAGTCATTCCACTCCTTGTGTGATCGTGCCACTCGTTGTATTGATGCAGGAGGGATGTACTTCGAATAATAAATAGGTATTATTCAATTACTTTTGTTTGTTTCGTCAGATTAAAATCAGTCTTATTACTTAATTGTCGGACTGTGTACATTTACTGCATGTAATGACAAAATTGCAAGTGAAGACAATTGTACATAAATAATGAACAAGTTACGATTGTTTATTTACAACACTCGCATTAGCTTCTGGCTAGGAAAGAAAATTAATTTTATATTATTTTAAAATTGTATCTGACTAGGAACTTTAGTGAAACCTCAAAGCCTCCTTTGTAACTTGTAATTTATAATAAAGACTATAATGGTAAGGCCTAGTATAAGACAAGTATACTAGTTAATTGCTAATTTTTACGTAATTTAAATTACGCTTAAATGTTTCTTAAAGTCATGATTGTTTTCCGACAACAAGTGCTTTACTATTTTGAATGAAATTGCCAAAATCATTGATCTGGAATAATAATAACTCATATCGAATTGAAAGAGCATCTTTTCGAAGTAAGCATTAAATGAGTGGTTTTGTGCCCGTTAGGCAGAAGCACAAAAAACTTTGCATTGTATCTTTCCTGTATGCAAATTGCAGTTATTCTTTCCCTCTTCTTGGGCTTGCTCATCACATTAATCCATTAGTTGGTAGAGCACAGTGTCGCATTGAAGTAATGCGTTCATCCATCGTTACCGAAAGGTAAATATTCGTCATGTGTTAGCTTGTCTGATCCTGAGCACTTCAAATGTTGTTACGAGGATAGTTTAGGAGCAGTTAGTAAAAGCTGGTAAGTAGAGTCCGGGTACGTTTGTTGTGCAATGAAGTTTAAAACTTATAGGCTAGTATCAGGAAAAGCACAATGCAGTAAAGACGAATTGAAGATTGACCTGAGTCTGAGATGCGTAAAGCCAATAAATAAATTCAAAGTAAAGACAAAAAAATACTTTTTAATATACGTGAAACAAAAAATCTAAATTAGCACTCACCAGATAACTGTCCGATATATTTAACACAATAATGAACAAGTGAGGCAGAGAACTGTGCACATATGAAGACTTTGGGAAAGAAGGGGGATGCCCAATAAAGGCGATTTCTAGTAAAACGCATTTTAAAGTATAAGTATAATTTACTTCCATATATTTAATATTCTAAACACCGCTATAACTTGTGAATTATTTGCTCTTTTGGATTGAAACTTTTCTAGCGATTAGCTATTATTATGTAGTTATTACGAGTGCAAATTATTTTTTTAAATTGGTTATACCCCTTCTTTTCCTGTACTCATCACATGCTACAGCTAGTCTCCATCAGCAAGCGTCCAATTCAGATTATCTACAGTGGAGGACAAAAGTATTGGAACAAAAAGTTCTTGCCTTAAACGTTACTACAATTGTGTAGGTATGAACACAACATAAATTGTAGTACAAATTTATTTCACAAAAATAATAAAAAATTTAGCTGGCAAGTGAAACCTTAAATGTAATGTCTTAGGCTTTACAAAAAAAAAAGGATGAAACTATTGGAACCCCAATAACTCAGATAATTTAAAACCTTGTAAAAGTCCTCTTTTTCTCCATATAACTCTAGAAAGTTCCTTTGACACTGAATGAGTATATCTCTTAGTCAGTCCTGATATTTTTGGCACGTTTCTTCCATAATGATCTGCTTCTGTTTAAAATTTAATGTTATCTGGCCCTTTTTCGGGCTCATTACATCAAATTCTCGATGGAATTTGAAAGGAAACACTGAGGTAGGATCTTCAAAGTGTGAAGTGTGATCCATACAATCCACTGCGAGACAATTTCTGCACTCTGCATCAGGTCATTGTCTTTTCGGAAATCGAAATCATATAACGTAAGCCCAATTTCTGAGCACTAAAGATTTTCGTGGGAAATGTGCTTAAATCCAAACGTACATACTTCCATAAATACAAGTTCCGTACGTTATTTATTAACGACTATGGAACTCCACACTATTGCACTTACTCCTTCATGCCTGACTTGCCTACTATCGTTTGAGAATCCTACTCTGTATATGGCCAGGTAAAACGCCAGGGTTCCAACAAGGTAATAATTTTTACGAGTAAAGTAAATCCGAAAGTACCGTTATCAGTTTGCAAATGTATTTATGTAAACAACAAAGATTTCTGGAACAAAGTTCCATAAGAGCAAGTTGAACATACTGTGGTGATGGCCGAATGTTGGTATGGCAGGGGCCAACCCCAAAATGGGACCCTCAAACTATGTTAGGCAGTTTCAAACATGGAGAAGGTGCAATGGTTTTAGATTATAGAACCTTTAACTGTGTATGAAACTTGTATTTATATAATACACAATGGATGCATTCGTTTTTAAATGTATTTTACAGGAAAATCTAAAATCTAAAGTGCTGAGAAGTGCACCTTAGGAAATATAATTTTGATTTAAGCAATGACCCGACACATAGTGGAGAAACTGTCTCACAGTGGAACAGTGGATGCTGAAGCAAGGGAGAATAACGACACCTAACAGTCATGGACATGAAAGATACCTGCGCCACTGTGTGCAGTGTTACCATCCAACGTTCACTTCTTTCCGCAGAAAAATTATGGTCGGATACTTTTCAGACAGAACCTGTACATACGGAGTGTGTGTCCTTACTTTGATCAAAATTAAAGACGAATGAGTTTCACACTCAGATTAGTATGATAAAATAGTTTACGGTGATAAAATATATAAAAAGGAAAACATCTTCATGGATAAACTCAAACAAACTTTTACGATAATATTTTACATGTTTTTGTGACTATAAAGTGCACAATAGTTGTACATACTTATCTACTTGCATGAGGACGAAACACACTGTTGTTAAATAGCTATCACGTACTTGTGATATCATTTTCAGCTCACAACATGCTACAACTAGACTTTTTAATAATGTGTCAATTGCACAGAAAATTTCATGAAGTGATTGTCCACAGTCGGTCTTGGAATATTCGTACCTACAGTATATCGTAAAAATGTATGAAATTGAAACAAGAACTTTGTGCAAGGAGGAAAATATTTGAGAAGAAAGGATTCCGTATAGCTTTTGTACAGAATATAGTTACACTTACAGGTAAGCATAGAATCAGATTCAACTTTCTCACGCAAATTTTATTTATTGGTTATCCCATGACTTTATTTCAGGAAAGCCTTATTGAAGCATTAAGGGGCAGCACAAGTTCTGTTCGTTTCGTTTCTTCTTATACGGCAATACCAATGACGCAATTATAGGCCCAGCTTTACTTGAATAACCTGGTTGCCAGTTCTTGAGTTCTTGCCTGTGAGCAGTTTTGGGTAAGTTTAACTGATGCATCATTAAATTTCAGCTATAACTCCAAAAGTAACACATTGATCATCCAAGATTTATAAAATAGTGAAGAATATCCATACTAAAAATAAAAAAATCAAATTGTGATACCACATAAGTGGTAATTTCGTATTGTTTATCAGAAACCTGTTTTACTAAATGGCCTCCAGAACAGCACTGCAATAAATCCACTCAATACTATAATTTGCATTATAATCACTAGCATAGTGTTTACCTTATCATTTTGCCAGTTGCTAACCATGACAAAGAGTTCGCATGGAAATCCCTGTTCAGATCCTTTCGGAACGAGCACATGCTGAGGCCATCCACAACCACAAAAGTTGAATTTCTCCCTCGCTTCTCCAGGTGGAGGTGTTTGCGACAGATCGCGGAATGTCTTCCCAAAAGAGACAGTAACTGCAGAGTCTTCAGAGCGACGCGTGATGTTCACTGTTCTTTGATTGGCTGGAACTACAAAATAAGTTGAGTATAATCAATTACATAACACAAAATATTTCTTATCACCTTAGAAATTACGTATTTTGCCTCCTCACGTTAAATTATATACATATTATGCCAAACCACAAATGTGCAAAGTTGACTTTTTAAGACAAATGTAGATTCTGAATACTGTGAGTTCATACACTGATATGAAAATATAGTGCAAGAGTACGATACTTTATTGGATTTATTTTCAATTCTTGAAATAGGTATGTTCTTCAAACCTACAACACCAAAGCCAGAAACGTGTCTTTTATTTCAAAATTAAATTTAAATACTTTACTCGTGGTTTTGGTTTTGGTAAAAGCAAATTATTAAAATATATCTCATAGGATAAAACAAAGAATTGGAACTAAATTTTATCATCTTTAAATGAAGTTAAAAATCTAATTATCTAATTGGTGAGTACTTTATACATATTATGCAATTATTTTGTGTTTCGTGAGATATTTTCGAACAGTTTTGTTATTTTCTAAATGCTCAAGTAATTTATTACTGAAAAAGTATAATAGTTATCACGTTTCTTCCCTATCCTTGCCTCTCTATCTACAAGTGCCCTGAAGAACAAACCATGGCAACAATAATGGCCATGAAGGTCCATAAGCAATACAAAAGATAAAACTATATTATTTGAATTTCCTGTTATAGGACTAAACCCATCCGATGAAGGAATCTCCTTAGCTTCATCACTTCTAAGCTTAGTTATTATGAAATCAAACAAGTGGACTCTGCGTTTCTCAAAACAAGCTAGAAAGCTTCGAGGTACTTAGATAGCGTCTCAGAAACACAAACATTCATTTCTTCATAAAATAGATTGACAATACTGACTAGTGGGGCACTAAAGAAAGGTGACACTCACAGTATTTTTGTATTGAATCGAATAATGTTGATGCCGAGTTTGTTGAAGATACATCCAACGTCATGGGACTAATTGGAGAAATTAACATTTTAAAATAAGTTTGCAATGCAATACTGATAACTAGAATGTTTGAGGACGGAGACACCCAGAATACATTTCTATTGAGTTCAATAATGTTTATTAAAGGTTTGGTGCTGCTAACGTAATGGAAACAATTTGAAAAACTCAATTCTATAGAAAATACGTTGGAAGTACTGGCAACTGGGCTACTTGGGGTACCTTAGTGTTTTCCATTCTGCCGAATACCGTAAGGTTGATGCCAATAGGTTTAAAAGAATGAAAAGAATTTAAAAAATTCATGTTTAAAATAAATTTGCAACACTGACTCACTGGCCCAATGAAAAGAGTTCAGGTGGTTCTGTGCTGCATTGGTCAATACATTTCCAACGACACCTCAACCAACTTCCTGTGTCTTGTGGTTCCAGAGACACGGATAGGCGGACACATGAATCGACTGAGTGGAATTCTAAGGTCTTGTTTTGTTATTTACGCTATCAAAGGATTTGAGACGAATAAATACTGATGGTGCAAGAAGCCTTAAGTGAAAAGAAAGTACATCTCGATAGTGTAAAATGTCAGAATGGATGTATAAACAATTGTGTAAAGCTACGGTGTTATGAGCGAGAGGCAAAAATCGGAAGGAAATCAAAGCTTCTGTATTTTACAATATTTATTTTTACGATATAAAACTTAAAATCCAATTAAACCTATATTATTATCTCAAATAGAATTTACTTATTTTTTTGGAAAATAACAGGCTAGCGCTTAATGACAGTCTCCCATTGGATTAGGAAAGATTATGGATTAAAATTCATTTGGCAATCAACATTACACACTAAACTGCATAGCACGACATGAATATAGTTTCCACAGGATAGCATGTCAGTTAGTATACTGTCATACATTGGATAATTCTAGAGAATATACTTGTTTCTGTATATATATATAACATCCAGTTTGTTCGTAAGCTAAGAATCTCAAATATTTTAATTGAATTGCCCTTACTGTCATAAAATATTTACTATATTATGGATTCCAATGTAGACCTGTCATAATTATTATGCAGGAACTTAAACGCCTGCATATTATTAAAAGCTTTTCCTAATCTCACGCATAATCCTGTTTCTACATACTTCATTCTTATATGATAACAATGTGCGTATAGGACATTAAATGAGAATCAAAGATTACATCCAGATTGTTTTCTGAATTCGTATTTTTTTAACAGAGTCTCTAAGTTTTTATATTTATTTTTCATCATCATGAAAGAGTGAGTTTTGCGTTTATTAAAATGTGTAACAAGATTAGTTTTTCTCTCAATACTTACAATATTATTTAAACCATAATCAAGTTTATCACAGTCTTCAATGGGAGATATTTTCAATTTTTGTTTAGGTCAGCAAAAATAAATATTTTTAAGATTTCATAATGAAGTTTGACAAGTCATTAATAAATCAAGGGTGGGATAAAACAATGGTAACCCTCATTAAACAAAATGGGTTGAGTACAGAAATACAATGGTAACACTCATGTGAGCTGAGCTGTGGAAAGAGTTCAAGTTGAAAACAACAAATGGCTGCATATTCGCCCTTTTTTTTATGGGAAGCCCATATGCCAGAAAGACACAATGAATTTTCTTAACGTAATATCTCAACTCATGATCAGTGTTGGTTACCATTGTTTTCCCCCCGTGCCCGTCAAATATCAGAATCAGAATACGTTGCAAATGTAGTCCTTGAAGGACACTTAATCGATCCTCTTATTGCCTTGCAATATACTAATCAGAAATAACATGCTTGTTTTCATCTTTTTAAATACGAGGTCAGTAACATTAATGAAAATTCTGTAAATGAAAGTAACTGAACGTTCGTAGGATTATAGCACTGTCATGATCTACAATATTAAAAACTGATAAAAACTAAACGACACTCAGATTTGACTCTGTTGACGTTTAAGTCAAGAAACCATGCTCAAACCGCGATATTGCACTTCGGGTATGATTAATTATTACATAAAAGACTTTTTAAGGTTTCCATCAAAGGAAAATTATATGGAAGTAGGTCTGTCCTTTTTACTGAATTTCTTGAATTCGATTTTCTAATAGTAAAAGCAACAATATTCTTCAATTTATAAGCTAAAAATGTTGAGGTTCTAATCAATAAAATGAAAAGAAAATACAGGAAAAAGTTAAGAATTTCTCAGAAACTTTTCAAAACTTAAGGTTGATTGATAGACATAGGACTGTGCACATACCTTGCGCCTACCATGCTATTTTGCTGGCTTGAGATCTCTTGGTTATATGTTTTGTTAAATATGTACTTGAAAACTACTTTTAATTTACAATATAGGACTGTGCTCAGGCAGTGCGCCTACTGCTTCACTTTCGATCGTTTTTAAAGTAATTTCCAAAGGTTACGGTGAGACACAGTTACAGGGCAGAAACTGAAGAGTGCTGTATGTTTGAATTTTTTCATTAATGTTTAAAGACCTTAGGAAACTTTGGCCCAGGATGAGTGTGTTATATGTGTAAACGTAGTAAGAAAATATCTTTGAAATTCATATTAAATGTAACAGACTACCAAGAAGCTTCCGGCATGCAAAACAACACGGTATGAGCACGGTCGGTGCTCAGTCCTATATATGTGAAGGAATCCTTAAGTAGTAACATGATCTGGTCTGAAACATTTTAATGGCTTTCTTTTTTTTCATACAATAGGACCCTCTCTATCTCTAAAATGTTAAATTCAACAGTTTAAATGCATGTATCGAATTACGTTTGTAATTAACATTTTGCTATTTATTTCATACTTTACTAACAATGTTTAAAATATTGATTGGAAATAGCTTCGAATACCACTGGCAAACTCATGTTTGCCGACAATTTACATTTGCAGGTGAAAGATATAGATTTATTTGTAAATTCCCAAAAGCTATTTACTATTTAGACCGATACTTTTAGTACATATTAAGAACTTGAAATAATCTAAAAATACATCCTTGTTTGCTTGTTTTCGTAATAGAACAATGATGATAATGAGAATTACCAATTGTATCTTTCATAGTTTCTTATAATGATAATATTATTTACATCTATATTGATAATTATTTTTCTTAGAAAACTATTATGATGCTGTCTCAGGTACTATATTTATGTGGATGAACACCTCGTCGCATATATTTTCAACTGATTAAGCTTGATACCAAGAGGGGACCACTTAAAGTGCAGGCAACCACTTAAACGTTATTTAGCTTACTACACTTTAGAACATTATACACACCAAGAAACAGAAGCATGCAATGGACAACTCTTCAATGCTGTACCAAAATCCGGATGCTTATAATTCATTATACATAAACTATTTACCGTTGAATGAACCTTATTACTCAGCTTCGCAATTGTACTTTCGCTATTTTTATGACACGCCAAAAAATCACAAAATCTAATAACTGAGTTCCCGGGCACTCTTTGATTGTCTTCTGTTTCCATGGACTTACAACCTTAAAACATTTTTATCTCACAGAAACTAGCAATGATATGAATTAGCGGTCACCTTTCTTTACGGGAATACATTAATTCCGAGTATTATAAAGAATTAGTAAAAGCTTCAATAACATTATGAAAATTTCCGACACTTCCCTATAGGCTAACTTTAGCTAGTTTCCTGCACAGCAAAGATAAATTATCTCGACTGAAAATATAACTTCTGATACTGTTTCTGAAGACTTGGTATGGATTATCGTAATTAACAGTGGAAGATGGCTTGGATCTTATTTCGAAATAGGGGAAAGTTTCGTGTTCAAATTTGATATTTTTATGTTACTGAAAAGCAAATCTAAAGGACTACAGCTCTTGTCCGTTATATAATTCTAACTAAAATTAATCTATTTCATCTTGAGATTATTTCTATACAATTGTAATGTTTATGTATGGGTACCAATAATCTCAGGCAAACTAAAGTTTACTAGAATGTAAACTGTACTACTTGGGAAGCTGCTTTCAAGGTACCGGTACATAGAAAATAAATGTTCAGAACACTCAAGCAATGAGTTTGGTTCAGACTAAACAACACACAGGAAAGGAACTAGTTAGGAACTTAGGCATAACGTCAGAGTGCACTTAAGACAATACTCTGTCCTGTTCATTTGAAAACTGACTATATTTGTTGTATTGGTCGAATCATCCCTACCTCTTCAACATTTCCCAGGTACTTCCGCATTTCTGATTTTTTTTTTCTGAACAATTCTCAACACCCGTTAAAGATTTCAGAGACATAGTAAGAATCCGACAACCATGCTTCTACAAAGTTACTACACTACAATGTCCTGATGTAATACTATCATACTATATGTTTCTCTTCTTTTCGTCCTTGCACTATAGAAATTTTGGAAGATAAGTTCGAGAAAAACATTTACCGCTTCAATGACATTTGCTCTGATTTTGCCTTCTTTTATTGTTTCATGTAAATTGTCGGCTGTGTTCTTACTACAGCTGAAACCGGGTTACTTTTGGTAGCCCAACAACCCAGTCACAAACTTGACCAGAGTAACTCGGTGACCAGAACTTGATCGAACTGACTGTAATCTGGTGATCCGTTGATTGAATCTTGACGAAATCTTGACTCGGTGAAGAAAGTCATAATTCAAAATGACCTGGTACTGTCTTTGTAGCATCAATCAATCAGTATTTTCATTGGTGAGAAGTGGGCTAATGTATTACAAATTACATTTAGAGATTTGCTGTATGCCTACATAAAATGTTATTATATATTCAGTTTATTAGGAGAAACAAAAACACTATTATTTATTGTAAAAGTTGAAAAAAAATATTTCCTCGCAGGCGACATACATTTCTCACCAAATCATATGACTGAAACGTAAAAAAAATATAATTATCCTCCTAAAAAGGGTAATGATTATACAAACAAAAAATTAGAAACTTTCCTTTGTTGTAGAAAATTTTAATGGTTGTATCCTAAGTAATACTTTAATTAGGATTTTCTTCAATTGTCTTTCGGATGGTGGCTAAGGCTAACAATACCGACTCAGTCATCCCTGAACGAAACTGTTCAAACGCATTAATGTATAATAAGGAAACAATTTTACTTTGCATTACCCTTCGTGCCACGGGATAAATCTCTGGTTACCGTATCCCAAACTAAAATTTGACCTGAGTTATTCAATTGATATGTCATAAAGAATCAGCGGTATCAGGCCTTGTCCTACCTGCCTAAAAGTCCACATTTATTCCTTGTCAACAGAATATTAAGAAAACGTTTGTTTGGTTAGTTTCCAGCAGTTTTTCTTATTACCTGTACATACAAATATAATGATGAAACGTTGAAATCCACGACACGCTCTCAGGGTTGTGAGACGTTTTTTCCTGGCAGAAAATA
Source organism: Lepisma saccharinum (assembly GCA_022664845.1). Lineage (NCBI taxonomy): Eukaryota > Metazoa > Arthropoda > Insecta > Zygentoma > Lepismatidae > Lepisma > Lepisma saccharinum. The sequence goes on from JAGDQP010003428.1 coordinate 17,635, forward strand.
CCTTCTGAAGACTTCAAAACTTTGTTTTCGTTATTTACTTTCACATTGATTTCATTTCTTTACTGCTGTCGTACCTTCATTCATTAAGGGACAGTTTCCTATTTTGAAGTTCAGTATGTCGAATTTTTGCTTTTCTATGGCAAAATATTTACATACTGGTTTAGCATTCAAACCTTCCCTTTTAGCTTCTACTTTTATTACTTCAGACAATCTCTTTACTTACGATCAGCTACTGAAAAGTCATCTAAGAATACCGCATATTTTTTATGACATAAAATATTCAAAAACAAGAAGCGAGAATATATGACGCAGGAGATTCAGGAGATAGAGATAAACGGGAGGACAAATAACATTCAAAATCTATACAAAGATGTAAACTCGTTAAAGCAAAGGTTACCAGCCGAGGTTATGGATGGTTAGAAATCAACGCGGAGATCTTCAGGCGGATCCGACTAAAATTATCGATGTGTGGAAAAGTTATTTTGACAAACTTCTTAATGTACACAACTGAGAACAAACAGAAGAATGGGAAATCTATACCGCAGAACTGTAGGTACCTGAACACAGCGAGATCGAGGTCGAAATGTCGATAAAGAAATTGAAAATTTTCAAATCGCCGGAAGCAGACAATATTCCAGTCGAATTAATTAAAGCGTGAGGAACGACACTAATCAAGGAACTACGTAAATTGATAAACGCTAATGGAGAAAGAAGGAGCTTCCAAAGGATGGAAAACCTCAATAATAGTTCCGGTTTACAAATAAACGCGATAAATCGCATTGTAATAATTATCGCGGCAGCTCGTTATTCCCAACATGTTACAAAGTATTGAGTAATATACTGCTAACTCGTCCACGTGTATACCTAGATGAAATAATTGGATGTCATTAATGTAGATTTAGAAGAAATAGATCCACGTTGGACCCGATTTTTGCCTTGAGACAAATATTGGAGAAGAAATGGGATATAATTGGACTGTTCTGCAGCTATTCATTGATTTTAAGAAGGTTTATGATTCTATTAAAATGGAAAAGCGGTACAGTATCCTAGAAAAATTTGGAATTCCGAAGAAAATTGTTCAACTTGTGAAAATGTGTCTCCGCGTACCTATAAGCAGAGTACTGGTAGATAATAATATATGTTTCAAAATTCGCAACGGATTGAAACGAGGTGATGCCTTGTCACCACTACTATTTGTTTTGGAATATGCGACTTTAAAAGTAAAAGAAGACAAAAAGGGAGTAACGCTGAATGGCTTAAATCAACGGTTGGTGTACGCGGATGATGTAAATTTAATAGTTGAAGATATAGAGGCGCTACAAACTAACACCGATGTCTTAGTAGAAGCGTGCGATGAGATAGGACTACAGATAAAAACAAAATACATGATCAAAAGCCGAAACATAGGGAATAACGGAAATAGATACATAACGGAATAAGAATGAGAACATAGAGAAAGTAAAAAAATATAAATACGTGGGAGCATATGGAACAAACATAAACGAGTTAACGGAAGGAATAAAAAGTAGTTTTGCATCGGGCAATGCAAGTTTCTATTCAGTCTAGAAACTTTTAACATAGCGATTAATAACAAGGAAGTTGAAATTGAAAATATAGAGAACGGTTATTCTGCCAGTAATACTTTACGGTTGCGAAAGTTGGAGTACGGCTGTAGCAGATGAACGCAAATTACGAGTGTTTGAAAATAAGGTTTTGAGAAAGATATAAGGGTCGAAACTAGACGTGATGACTGGAGAATGGAGCAGACTACATAATGAAGAACTTCACGGACTGTACGACTCACTGGATGTTGTAAGAATAATGAAATCACGGCAACTATGATGGGCAGACCATAAAGATCGGATATTAGAAAAACGAAGATTATATTTCATCTTAGTTGGTAAGCCAGAGGGAAATAGACCGTTAAGAAGACCAAAATGACGTTGGAAGGACAATATTAGAAGGGATCTTCGAGAAGTAGGTGTTTGTGATAAAAACTGGCTTGATCTTGCCCAGGATAGATCCCGATAGCGAATGTTTGTTACCACGGCGATGAACTTACAATTTCCGTAAGCCATAGAGTAAGTAACATAAGAAAGTTCCCGGGTGAACCTCAAAGGGAGAAGTGACGAAAAGTTTCCTGTATCCCGGCCGAGGATTGTGCCCGGGCAGCCCGATTCGTAATCAGAAGCGTTACCGCCTGGGCCACGGCGACTCATATTATTTTTTTAAAGAATGTCTTCCCTCTCTTTGTCATTCAACAGTTTACGTACAACCGGTCTATTCCCTTTCGTGGCGTTTATCCTGTTCGTCGAATGTCCTCAGAATCTATTTCTACTTTAACTTTCTATCCAAATAACTCGCACTTTTTCTTCAGCTTCAGCCTATTTCTCTCTCTCTCTCTCTCTGTTTCTCTCTCTCTCTCTCTCTACCTTTTGAGCCGTACACTACAATATTGATGACGCCTTTTGAAAGACAGTGATCTAAGTGACATTTTCAAATAAAGAAGTTCATTCTCTTGTACATAGGAGGAAAAATATATGACATAAAATATTAAAAGCTTGCTCAAAGACACACTAAGACCCAATATGTTTTCCTGCAATGTGTGAATATTCTGTCGCATAGTTCGTGTTATATATAAAAATATGAACTCCCAACTTTTTTGTCGTTTTATCTTTTAACTCTCTTACAAATCACCCATCATGTTACCTAATCACATAGCTTAGATCACTAACGTGCTTGCACAGTCTCTGGACTGAACTTTGGACAAATTCAAGTCAATTACGGAACTTGTCCAATATTTCTTTTAATTGCTTAATTTAATACGTTACTCTTCATGCTATGCATTTCTCGCACTAAGTCTTTCTTGTCAATCACATATAATCTAGTACTCGCGTTTGGCTCTGTACATGAGATTAAAAGAATTGTTAATTTCACAAAACACTCAAACTGTAGCGAAATCACGCATCACGCGTTTCCACTTTGTTAACTTCACATACTAAGAGAATATTCTTATCTTAACTCGCCAAAACCATGAGTGACACACCCATTTTCAGTGTTACTCTTCGCTGTGCTACGGAGTCTCAAAATCAAGCGTACACGTACATAATAAATATGTTGTAGGTACGATAAGATGTCTGGAATGATCGTATCCAGGACAGTTTAACCATATGTGATGAATTAAATTGAAGAAGTACTAAATTTGTTACATTTCGGTGGGGGTATAAACTAGTGCTGTTCAAACTGTTTTTTTTTAAAACCGAAAACCGGTTTCAGAAAAAGTTGAAATTAAAAAAAACGGTTTTCGGTCTTCAAAACCGGTTTTCGGTTTCGGTTTTCAAAATCGCTTTTCGGTTTCGGTTCTTGAAAACCGATTTCCGGTTTCGGTTTTCAAAACCGGTTTTCGGTTTCGGTTTTCAAAACCGGTTTTCGGTTTCGGTTTTTTGAAAACAGATTTTCGGTTTTCAGTTTCTAAAACCAAAAATCGGGTTTTAAGTACATAAATTAGATTTATTATTAATAGAAAGCGAAAAAAGCAAAATGTCAACAGTGTAGCTATTCATTGTATGTATTGGATTGCAGTCCGTGCTTTTCTGATGACATCAGTTTTGTCAACATTACTAAGGAAAAAAAAATACATCGAGATGTCAATATAAATGGAAGTAATTCTAGTTTTTTTCGCTGTTGAACATATAAAAATTAGTCACTATTAGCACTGATAAGAAATTTCCTGAACAACTGGGAAGGCAGTGCACCTATGCACAAAGAAACGTTTGGAGAAAAAAAACTAATCCCTTCTGTTTACGAAATCCCTTATATGGAAATGTAGCCTGATTATCAGTGTATTTTATTGCTACCAGAATATTCTATTTTTATTGCAGGACTAAAGAAAATAGAAATCAAACAGTTCCAAATTTTTGTAGCTACTTTTAGTTACTTCTTTCTATTTTGTTCAGTTTCTTTCTAGAAATTTCTCCTTCGTGTATATAAAAACAAAGGAATTGACGAGGCGAATGACATTCTGACAAAACCTGAATTGCCAAGTAACTGAAGGTGTGTGTGTTTATTAGCTGTCGTTAACTTCGTTTTATCAAGAAGTTGATCTCTTTTACAGCTACGGTGAGTAATTTATTTATATATTTGGTCTTCTTTTGTAAGGCGTAGTTAAGGTCAGATTGAATGATTTCGACTTCTTGTGTTTGTAGTGTTCAGGAGTACTTTCTACTTTCCTGTATTGCTTAGAAATCCCGCAGTTTAGCTCATCCATGCAAACTATAAATTAATATTACTTTATTTATCAAAACTAAGATTTCTTATATTGTAAGAAAACAGTCACAAATCCTTCGAGGAAAAAAGAAACTTTATTTTTTTGGGCATTACTGTGCTTAAGCTAGTCTCAGAAATGACGTATCCCAACGCACATAATCCGAGGAAAGGGATAGGAAGGTATTTTCCACGCCTTTCTCGAGGTATCATCCCGGAATTTGCGTTGTGTGATCTAACTTAAGGGAGATCGTGAAAAACGTCAGGATGGTGGGTAACAGGATTTGAACCTGCAGTCTCCCGAATACCAGTCCAAAGCGCTACCAGTATCAACTGCGCAACGGAGGATCGGTAAAATTCTCCTTCGACCATTCTTTCTTACCCATTAACTTTCTGGTTATTTCAAATTTACTTTCGCCAAAGTAGATGTGATTAAACTTTCTTTTTTGTTGATATTCTTTTACAATGTGCGTAAAAATTCCAATATTAGTGAAATGATAAAATCCTTAGTGAATTATGTAGGGCTAATATATTCATCATTTATTTATTCACGTAAGACATCTTTGAATCCAAATGTGAGATGAAGCAATTTTAAGAGTCACTATTAGTTTATTTATTAATACTAAATAAGTATTAAAGGATGAACTGAAATATTGCTGAACTTGTCCTTAACGATTTTTACCCATATTTCAAAGCCTATTCAAAATTTTACAATGGGCTGTGTGAGCTGATTAGAGAGAATTATCCCGTCGTGACCACAGTTGTCAGTTGTGATTGGTTGTGGATATGATAAGGAAATTGGTGGTGAACTGGAAACATTTCATGCTACCTGTACTAATCCCAGCGCAACGTATCACATGGCAAATTGTGAACGTGTGCAAGAATCTATTGTGGAAGTAATGCCTTCGGTTTAGCTGAAACTGATTTTCGTTTTCATAACTAAAAATCAATTTCGGTTTTCGGTTGCGGTTTTCAAAACCGGTTTTCCGTTTCGGTTTTTGAAATCGGTTTTCGGTTTCGGTTTTCGGTTTTCAAACCCAGTTTTCGGTTTTTGAAACCGGTTTTCGGTTTTTGAAACCGATTTTCGGTGTTCAGGTATTCGATTTTTCCAAAAACCGAAAACCGAAAATGTCATAAGATGTGAACAGCACTAGTATAAACGTCGCAAAACATAACAATATATTGACTATATATATAAACTGTGTACATTGACATATTATATGAAAGTACTTAAGTCACATTTATTGGATCGGCAAGGTTAACTTGGAGCAATTGAAGTCCTAGTTCGTGCAATTTGTTGACGGTAATGGAATTCATTAAGTTACAGTAGGAAGGTTGTAATTATATAAAAGTTTCCATTTTGATCAAAATACATTTCCACCATTGAAAAATGTTAAAATTATCAGAAAATACTAATTTTCTAGTTTACTTGCAACATTGTCGGTGAATTTGCAATACCTGCCATCTTCTCAAAAGTCCAAAATTCAATTTTTGGTGTAATTCGAAAGAGAAACACTTCTTTTTGAAATCAAAGCTAAATGTAAATTATTTGATCCAGCGGTTTTAAATTTAAAAAAAGACAAAACAATATGTGTTATATCATGGTTTCGTAACTCCTTTTATGTAAAAAATCGGACTTTCAATATTTTTTTCCTTGTGAGATTTAATTGCCTTTACTTGATAATATATAATTATGTATATTATTCGTGGCAATTAGCATTCACTAATATCGAAATAAGTAAAAAAAACATATAAGTTTAAAAACACATTTTATTTTATTGCTCTCCTCAAAATTTTTGTTAAAATGCAAATAGCAGATATTGTAAATTCAGTGACGATACGTTACACAGAAGATATTGTCTGTAGATCTCAGTGCTAATAGAAACAAATGCATAGAACTATTTGTTGATACTTGTAGTTTGAACTTACGTGTTACGACAAATTTATCCAATTCAATCATCAGATCCTTTTGCTGATTGAAATTATACGATCTGCCCTCTTCATTCAGTTTAGGCGACAAGAAAATTCTCACTGTTCCTTGGAGTTGAGTTCCTGTTGTGTTTTCCACCTTCAAAAACACTTGTTAGTATTAATTCGATTGCACTATTAGTCTAAATATGAGTTATATTTGCGAGTTTGTATTATTCAGTAAATTAAAATCATTATAATGAATTGACAGAGAGCTAATTAATATAATGAATATTATTTTATTGTTAATTAGAGATTTGTATTTTCAATGCAAAGGAATACCAAGACGTGGAGATTATTGATAACCCATGCAAACTAAAGTAAATACAGGATCCTCTCTTGGAAATACTTAGAAACATACTAGATAATTGACGGTGAAGATAATTGAAATATAATATGTGTGATACATTTACCCAAATGAATCATATTTCTTTTCTACGTTTAGTATTTTATGTGCTAAAAAGAATAAAAAAACTTTTTAAAGACATACTTTTCTTAAACAATTCGTACTAAAAAGTAAGAAAAGTGTTTATAGGTGACTAAAAAGAAAAGCATGGGGCTTGCTCTTATATATACACTCACTTTTTAAATTATTGAATTGGTGCCCCCATAATTTTCTTTTTAGCCACGCATAAACATGTTTTTTTTTTTACTTTTTAGTACATATTGTTTATGACAGGTATGTATTTAAAAGGTTTATTTTTTAAGTTATTTCGGTATTCGAATACTTCTTCTCAAGCTAATATTTTGTGACTTAAATCAATCGTCACATCGTTGCAGGCGTATTTATTTTAATGTAAAGAATACCATATTAAAAATATACTTTTAAAACAGAAATACAGTATATGAAAGTAACAATGGAATATTGTATTGTTAATGGACTTAACGTCGCTGTGCAATATTTCATCATTGTATGGCGTCGGGAAATGAGTTAAATTAAGGTTGCAAGATTTGAGCACACCACGAATCATTGAGAACTAAAGAAAAGAATGTAAAACGTACCGAGCTCTACAAGGTTGCTATTGCCTCGAAAATTTTATGACTAGATTAAATTAGGAGCGAGTGAGACAGAAACGAAACGTTCATATTACGGTTGCTGAATCAAGTCACATCTGTATTACATAGATAGTAAAAGAAGACCACATGAAAAGAAGTGCTTTGTCCATTTATTGATCTTACAGGAGAGCGTTTTGAAAGTCCAGAATTAGCATTTCGTATTTTGACGTATATAGGGCTCCGGGGGTTTAATTAAAATGGGGGCGAAGGATGACGTATTTTAGGGAGAAACTTTTGGTAAGCGTAGCTCTGTAGATGGACCTCGAGAGGTGTTATGTTCCATCATTACTCTCGGCTTACCTGTTGGAACTTGCGTACTTGGAACCTTTAACATATATCTAAAACGGGAGGCTTCAGAGATGACAAAAACAAGCAAATACGATTTAGGGAATGCCTAACGATATTACAAGAGAGAAGTCCATAACTCAATAATTACCTAACAACTATTTCAAACACAATTATAAAATATTACTGATGGAACTCCAATACAGAACCAACATTGATAAGAACCGCACATTGTAAGAATCTCACAACTCACTCTTTTGAAAGATGGAGGGAAGATTAACGTCGAAAGATTATATTGTCTTAGGTACTTTTTACTCAGCACTTCCGCATTCGTACAATTGGAAAGAAGGCTCTAGCGTCACTTCCGTCACGAATGACGACGATGGTTCTTTGATGTAAATAAGTTAATGCTGGATTAGCACTATCAATTAGGCAAATACTATCACTTAGAATTAGGTTGAGTCCACTAAACCAAAATTATTGTAGTTTAAGTTCTTTTAGGTAGATTATTCGAAATATGTTAAGTCCGTAGAACGGTGGAATTACACTTTTATATTAACTTTAGTAACTTATCCAGAAAGAGAACGAAGTTAACGAATACAGATAAAGTCTGTGACTGCGTTCCCAAAGTATGGGTAAGATTGGTTTTATTCGAATTTGTACTGGCAAGTAGTGTCATGTTTTTGCTTGGCAAAACACGACGTCATAGCATCGCTATGCTGGTAAAATTTAAGAACAACGATTCCCATAAAGAAGAGGCTCATAATGGGTAATCACCTTGGCATTTGCTCTAGTTCGACAGGTGTCAATACTTGGTGACGGATACGATGTCCGATACTGAAGCTCTAATGACTCAATAGCTTGAGAGAGCTTCTTCACGCTCTGTCTATTGGAAAACCAATCTATATTGGTTAATAGATGTAACTGCATGCTGGATACGTGCTTACTGAAGGTTTTCTGCTGTTATCATGATCATGTTCTGATGATCAGTAGCTATTAGTTTACTTCAAAATATGTGAATTGGGATTGTTCACGGTTCTCGTTGTGAACACCCGAAGTCTGAATCCTACATGTCAATTCTTGAAATATTAGGTCAGGTAATATTAACGATGTTACGGCCTTCTGCATTGAATATCTCTGTGAAAGGTTATAATGATGATATCTCATCCTATTATTGGAAGCTAATGACTCAGTTCCAAGTTTCACCTAAGATTTTCCTCGAAATATTCCTTTTATTGCTATATTACTAAACTACTACACTAGTGTCCAAAATTAAAGCAAAACGAAACAATCTCCACAGAAGCAATATATTTCTTGAAACACTGGGTGTTATAGGAAGGTATGCATGAGTATGGTATACAACGAAATCAAAACTGTGAAAAAGAATAACCAGCTTTTATACTTGAAAAACACACAATATCATGGTTGCAATATCACAAACGGATATAAGCCAGAATTATAATAATAAGATCAGAAAACCGAATAAAGTGATAACCCCCCAAAATTGAGCTTATTTAGGGTATATAGTCACCGCTACCAGCGATACAAGTCTGACAACAATGCTGCATAGTACGGACAGATGCAGTTAGAAGATCTTGTGCCAGTAGCTCCCATTATTCATGCGGAGCTATTGTGAGAGCATCAAATGAGATGGGTGGCCGTGATCGCGAAACAACTCGCCTTGCTATCTTGTCCAAACATGTTCAGTTAGATTTAAGGCCAGTTAACACACTGGCCACTCTAAAAGGGCAATAGTTCCAGTTTAAAAAAAAACGTCGTCCACCAATAAAGCTCTACGAGGGCGGGCATTGATCGATCAGGAAGAAATTTTCTCCCACACGCTACCGAAACTCTCTCAAATGTACTGTCAATATCTGATTTCGATATCTGGCAGCAATTTTGCATTGTCCATTCACCCTGGTGGTTTCCCGTAGAGGCGTTCTTCAGGTGCTGCTAATGCTGGCCCACCACATCACACCACTTCTGTATTGATCAAGTTCGATGGTGTTGGAAAGATTATATTCTGTTCCCTGTTCTCTCCAGATGATGCACCGTCGAGAATCAGACTATAGAGTAAACCACGACTCATCACTAGATAATACCAACGCCCAATTAACATCTGCCCAATCATTGTTATCTCAAAAACATTGTAGATGATTCCTTCTCTGATCACCGTTCAAACGCGCACAAACTACCGGTCTTCTTGCATACAGTAATCTTTTCCGGAGCCTTCTATCCACACCTTTCCGAGTTCTTTGCCTTCTTGTTGCAGCAGCGTGGTCTGATGCCATTTTGACGGATGCTACTCCAATTGTGGCGCCTGGTTTTTATAATCAAATAACGATCTTTGCTTCCAGATATAACTCTTGAGTGTTCTTGACTGGTATCCTGGATTTGTCTTCAGTGTCAATCAACAGTGTCTAAGGACGATTAATCACTGATGAATTCACTCTGACTTATCTGACTACTTTGGTCTGCGAATGAGCAGCTTCAAATCTTCCAATGGTTCTCCAGCGTAAAGCGTCATTTAACAGTCGTCATTTAGTCATTTCTAAGCTGTTCAGTATCATTGGTATCATCTACCTTTAATAAACACTGATAATCAGCACCTTCGTATACTTTAGTAGATGTCATTTTTACAGTCTAGGGCTGCTGTCACTTGCTATACTAGCGCCAAACCTTCGTTTCCACCATTAACTATGTCGTTCTACATTATAAGGGATAGAAATATGTTTTTGACCATGCATAGATATCAAACGACATTTTAGAACAATTATTTATCACTTTTTGCAAATTTTCCTTTAATTTTGGGCACTAGTGTACATTTCCTATGAACGACTACAATAATAACTATATAATTTGGTTATTAATTTGCCATCTTTTTGAAGTTCATCAAATATGCCTGTTACAGTATACGTGCACATTAAATAAATCAAATAAAGATTTTCTTCTACCAGACGGACTACGCATTATAGCTTGTTAAAACTCCCTCAAAGTGCTAACTGAAGGCACTTGTATCAATTGTGCCAAAAACAGACAGAGCACGTTTTTTTCCTGTGGTCTTGAAATTGGATAATCATACGTAAGAAAATGATTGTAAGGAGCGTTATTCACAGTCTCTTGTAAAGAAATAGCCCACAAAGGTACCAAAAATGTCCATTTTTTTTTCTGAACTTCAACCAACTAAAGTGAAAGGAAATGCCATATTTGGTTGAATGACAAGCCAAAATCTTTGTGATCAAGATGGCTTCCTAAAGCACTATACAAAGTCTAGCTTCAGAGTTCTAGATCTCTTTAATGTTACAATGGAACCTTAAGGTTTATCTCATCTAATGTTATATACGTGTTCAGAAGCAGGGAGTTATATATATTCAAGGAGGAGTATTACAAATAAACTGTTACAAATCAAATTCTGGAGCACTGGTCCCAGTATTCCGAAAGGTTAGAGTGCGCAAGTATTAAAACGAGTGGAACGTAATGTATGTTGTCAGTAAATGGGAACACCACTTGTAAATGAATGTTGAATTTAGAAATAAATAAATGTTACACATTAATCTGATAAATAGTGTAGGTTATATGTTCGAAAATAAATACTTAAAAGTGAAATCATTTACAACAGTGACATTAATACAAACTAACATGTTATACAAATTGTTACAACAACGTCACTCGACCAAAATATATTGAACACAAAAGTAAAAAGGATGACCAATATTAATACTAATACTAGAAGATTTCATTGATATCCTTAAGTACTTTGGAACATTTCTAAACAAATTATTGGCACTTATGCTGCTTTCATTTAAGGGCATGGAAACATCAAACACGGCGCTTTTATTTTATATTCAACATACAGTTTCCAGTTTCGGAAATTAATGCAGTTTTTATATATAACTACGTTTTAAAATATAATTTGAATGGGAAACTGAATTTAAAATAATTAAATGCACAAGTAATAATGCCAAATCCTGTACAATAAGGCACTCACCTGAATGTTGTAAGTAAAGTTCTCATTTTGAAGATGCGTAAAACGAGCAAGTACAGGTCCTTCTCTCATAAAGTCAACTCCGGGATTCAGGTCAATATCACTCTGTTGCCAAAATGTGGCAAGAATGTTTCTACGATTTCTTCCACTTTGCACTTCTACGGATTGAACTCGAACGCCAGGAAAGTCGAGCTAACGAATAAAGAAAAAATATATATATCTGATAACGTTATTAGTATTTGAGAAGATAAATATCAATGATCATTTTAAATTTGTAAGAATTTCTTAAATATGACGATTCTTTACTCGAATGTTTCAAGTTTGAGAAAAAGTGATGTTAGAATTTCATTGTGGTTATAATTTTAGGTTCGTATAATCAGTATAATTTGCTCTATTAGATAGTCTATATATCCTTGTTCCCATTCAATCAGCTCCTTCGTTCAAGCCAAGATTATTTGCTTTCTGTCTGTGAAATGATCACATTATGAAATCAAAAGAAACAATCAGCGATACATCACATTGTAGATATATGTCAGACGAATATAATCAATAGTACAGCTGAATTAGACATTGTGTATACGTGATCAAAGAAATATTAACAATGATTATTTTACTTAACAAAACTGTTGCAAACCGCCTTCATCAATAGCATACTAAACGTCCGGCCCGATCGACTTGTTCTAAGTCCACCATAAGGAAAAAAATGGTTGGTCGAGGTGTCCCTTCCGTCACTTTTTTTTTAAGATTATCTCGGACATGATTGGTCTTAAGTAAAATATGAAAAGGATTAAATCAGTTAATTATAGATAACACTCAGTTAATTAACACTTGTACAATGAATTAAATATATAGTGGTAGATAAGCTCAATATCGTAGCTTGTAACTCATCTCGACGCAGTGAGGGATCCAGAGAAGGGGAGCATGGAGCCCCTCAAAGGAAAATACTTTATGTTTATAGCATTTGTTCAACACATTTTGTATTTAAAAAAAAACTTTGATTTGTTTGCGGATAACTGTAATTTATCTAGAAATATTATTTTGGGGATTCCTGTGTCATATTACATGAAAAAACTTAGCAATGTGAGGGGAAATATAAATTATTCTTAAAATTCACTTAGCGGGAAAATATCGATATTACCACTGCGTCGACCTCCTTCCCTCCCATCTTGAAATGTATTACATCCGTGTCATGGCGATTTTCTGTGTTGTTACGTACAGCATCCACCTTAACCATATATTTGTGCTCAGTATCTCATCAAAATCTCAGACTGAGCCCACAAGCAAGCCATTTCCCCCCATCACCATGTACCCAGTCAGAGTAAAGAAAGAATACTACTGCTTGGGCACCTAGGGCCAGCGACGAGCTCTTTCTTACTAATGTGTCCCTAGTAAATTTAATCCACTTAATACATCCACTAACATTCATTTATTTATTAGAAATTAGCACGAATACAGCAAACGTCATTTTACATCGTTCTTGGAAAAATGTGATATAATAATAATAACAACAACAAAATAGTCATACAATAAAAAATAAGATAGCTTTTTATTCATTCCTAGATTCATATAACAAGCCTTTAGAAATTTACTTTTACTGAGGCAGGAATCTGGTGGCAAAGAAATAATATTGTAAAAATGTGATAACCTATATACAAGAGATAGCTGGACCAAACACAATCTCGGTTTTGAGAGGTAAAAACGATGTTGGTAACGAGTATTTTCTCTCGGTGCTCTTAGGTTAAAAAGTGGAAGAAGGTCGTTGGTCCAGTGTGTGCCCTGCATTGGTTTATAAAGAAGTTTCAAATAACTTAGTTTTCTTCGAGTGTCTATCTTTTTTAAGTCAAGAGAATTCAAAATGTCTACGTTAGATTTTTGTTGGAGGTTGGGTACCCTGTATTGTACAATGCGGATAAAGAAATTGGACTTTCTACAATTTAGATAAGTCGGTTTCATAAGCCATATACCAGATTGATGAACAGTGTTGAATAGTAGGAAGTACACAAGTGAGAAAATATAACCGAAGAGTTATGAAATCTTTAAAATCAGCAAACCCGTAGAGAAGTCCAAGAAGTTTGAGCGCTTTAGAGTTTACGAATTCAATGCGAAGAGTGAAATTGAGGTTTTCATCAAATATGGTATCAATGTCTTTGTAATGGTCTACCTATTGTATATTAGATGAGGCTAATATGGAGGTACGTTTTTTGCTGTAGAAACGCACTACAGCAGTTTTGCAAGGATTGACTTTCAGTAACCAATTATTGCACCGCATTTTAACAGAATCTATAGGGGCTTGAAGAAAGAAAGTATCTTCAGTAAATTTTATGTCTTAAAAATTTTGCAGTCATCAGCGTAGAGAAGTACAGAGCACGAATTATATATTTGTTCACATAAGTCATCAATGTAAAGGGAAAATAAAACTGGTCCTTAGGATCTTCCTTGAGGGACACCTAAAGCATGTGGAGCCACTTGGATATGCTACCAGGGAAACCGACACGTTGTTCTCTGACAGTCAAATATGATGCTAGAAGCTGAACGAGGGGTCCAAGTGTGCTACAATATGCAGATAAATTTCCCGTGTTTAGTAATCTTAACCACTATTTTTATCTGAGGGATAAAGCACCGAAAATGAAGCACTATGTTTCCCTTTGGAATAAGTCTTCAAACTTTAACTCACTATGCGCCTTGTGAAAATTGTAAATTACTTATTTCAATTATTGTTCTCTAATCACTATCACCTTCGTCATCAACGTCTTCTCCGATTGGTTTGAAGTGGTTACTGCATCTCATTCCACTACAATGGACGCAAATATCCATGAACTTCAATCTGGCTTTACTTTTTGCTGACTCCACTAGTTTGTTTCACCCCTTTTGAAGACAAATCTTCTCCGTGTTTTCCTAATAAATAAGTAGTATTCTTTTTTTAATATACTGGGTACAAGTTAGTGTGGAAATGGTCTTGTGTGTGGGCAATAAAAGAAAAGTATTTCACTTGTTTTGGGATCCGCCACTGTGAAGGCATGTCCAAGCTACAACGATTAGCTTAACTACTATATATTTAATTCATTATAAAATATAAAAGTCATAATTAACTAATCATAAGATAAATTATGTATACGTGACGAAAAATGGTTCGTTAAATATAAAATATGTTGTTTGTTTACTATTTATAAACCTTTTCTTGAGAATGAAAAGATGACCAGCAAAATCAAAGTAGCACTCTGACAAAAAAAATTCTGTTCGTTTGATTTAGCCCTTTGCATATTTCATCTAAGATCAACCGTTTTCGAAATAATCGTGAAAAAGTGGGAAATACAGCTCTCGATCCGCTTCTTGATGGACTTGTCAATATGCTTATTTATTCAATGTTTGTATTTATGTTATATTTGCAATGGAAAAATTGGAGGGTGTATATGGACATACTCTGATGAACGGAGCATGACACCCATAATCAACCAGTCGTAGATTACTCATATGAGGTAGGAAAGCCATTTAAAGGTCCAAGATAATACCATACAAGCTAACATATTACCAAATAAAAGCAAACTTCTATACACATTCATGCTAATTCTGTATTCGTATGTATTGCCCTTATATTCGTCGTGGCATCTATGCTAATACAAGCAAAACCTCCTAGTCACTTAGATAGGCCTTTAGCGACAATAATAGGAGTTCGTTCATACAAAAGTTCATTACACCATCATGACAATTAACAACTATTTCTAAGTAAAACTAACAGTAAAGCATTTTAAATTTTACCACATACTACTTGATTCATGGTCATTGCAATGTCAATGGAATATATTTTAATCATAGTATTGACTTATCTACCTGCTCATAGATACTTTCAGTAGCCAGAGTTATTTCCATGACATTTTTCATGGTCAGAAATATTTGGGGTGAGAATCTAAGTGGGGGCGAGGGCCATTCTAAGTTTTATTATAAAATTATTTTGCTATTTCGTTTCACTCAATTCTCTTAATAATAACATACAAAACAAGAACTAGTATTATATCGGTGCGATGTGTATTTGTTTCGTTAAATTGTGTATAAGAACAAGAAATCAGAACTGATTCCAATTCCTACCTATTGACAAGTATGTTTATCAATAAAAACATAAAGTTGCAATTTATTGGCATGTGTTTGTAAGAACAGTAATATCATGGTTAATGAACAGGATTGCAGTCCTTTACATGTGCGTTTAGAGCTCTATATATGTATCTAGAGCCGTTATGACAGTCGTTTACACACGTGTATGAAGCAGCAGATTATATCCTAAATACGCATATCTTGCCGCAAAACAACTGTCAATGGTTTTGGTGTGTCCCAACAACACGATGAGGTGAAATGGCAACAATGTTGAGATGTTGCGCCACATATTATGGAACCATGATAACCCGCCAAGCGTGTTTCGTCCAGAATCCTACATTCAGCAACGGTGTGAAAAACATGTGTTGATTTTTACACTATAGGTTTTGAATGTTGTGGGTATGGATATTAAACGGAGCATCGTTGTGCAAGTCGATATTGTGTTCAAAGGAGTTTATCGTCCATGTGATCGTACACGGGATGAACAACACCTATCAAGATGAACGTTTAAGTGATTGGACAATATTTCTTTGTCATAAAGTATTTGTCGAATGTCGTGAGTCAGCCGCGCTAATCACGCATGGCGGTAAACACTGTATCGGCTATTATTCGTGACGATATACATTTGTTAGTCCAAACGAAATTCGTTGAGCCAAATTCGAAAACCGTATATCCATTTCATTCTGACCAAACACTTGAACTTGTGACCTTCGAGAAATGTTAGATGCTAATAAAATATTGTCCAATCACTTAAACATTCTTCTTAATAAACGTCGCTCTTCTCCAGTACAGTCCCCGGGGCCGATAAACCGTGTCGAACACAATATCGAATGAATAACGCTGCTCCATTTTCATATCCATACTCAAAACACTGAAAACCTTGAGCGTAAAAAATCAACACACGCTCTTCGCACCACTGCTGAGTATAGACATGTAAGCAAAACATGTTGGGCGAGTTCTCATAGTTCCAGAAAAGTGGCCCTACATGTCAACACTGTTGCCAGTTCACTTTATCGCATTGTTTGGAAACACCAGAGACACTGACAGTTCTTTTGGGATAGCCTATGTACACCGATATAATATAAAATGTATACAAAGGGAAATGGAGATTACCTTTTCTGTAGTATAACGGGGGAGTAGGTTCTTGTGTTCTAAAAAAATCTCGTTAATCAAAGCGTGCAGTCGGTAGAAGACAGGATCCCTCATTGCTGTTTCTGGCACACCTACGGGACTCTCTCTTTCCTGGAAGAAGAAAGTTTGAATCACAAATATCATTAAATGTTCCTAAATTTCTAAGTTATTCGTTACGACATGATCCAATTTAGTGGGCAACTGACAGTACAGCATACTATTGAGATGCAATAATTAAGTCTACACCTCTCACGTAGACATTCATATCTTCGATAATGTTAATTTTGACATTTATTTTTCTGATTGAATTGTAATTAACGTCCTAAACAAGCTGGCGACATATTAAGTACGGGACCTGCATATTTTGTTAAAGTTCGATTCGAACTACTTCGTTCAAGAGACCCCGTCGGAAATTGAACCTACGACTGCGAGCACAGAAAACAAGCCCGCTAACTTCTGAGTTACCTGGAGGTAAACATTTTATTGGGTTGTATACATCTAGATACCCAATTAGATCTTTGTTTTATTTCAGTGAGTATTGACAAGAACTAAGAATAAGCTCATTTGTCTGTAATTTACTATCAATGTAAACTCAACGATAATATAGAACACGACTGCGTAGTTCTGGGCGTTGGGCGCTCTTTAACAGCTGGCATTAAACCATTTTGGCGGAAACTTTTCTAGATATTGTACACTGGTGCATGAAAAAATATATAGGTTCGTCCATTTGTTTGTTTCTTAGGGTCTTATCGTAAACGGAACGGGATAATAAACATGTTTTGCACTTGCACACTGTCCTTAATGAAGCAGAAGATGTCGCTAAAGGAACGTAACTTTAGGGTGTCCTAAAATCAGATATTTTTGAAAGGGAATGTGTGCAGCAACCTGGAAACTTCAGGAGAGTTAACAGTGCAGTGCACAACGAAAGGGATTTGAGTGTTTTAAATCTAGCAATAACAGCGCAAAGACAGGCCAAGATTAAAACGCCCATCAATCGGCAAAGGGATGGAGGCCCTACTTAATATTGCTCAACCCAACTCCACATGAATTATAAGGGTTTAGACCGAAAGACGATTGGAACTTCCATGTCAAGGCCGGAACGTTCCACATCGGGCTGACTCAAATGGTACCCGTTGGCCTGACGCTGCAACAGGCTATTGGATGTGATTCACCCCGTTTCGACAATTGGATCATTTATGTGAATCTGGTCATGCAGAAAGAGTGTTATTGATGATGAAGAGTAAATTCTTCTGCAGTGGCCAACACTAGCAATCAGTGATTTTACTAGGCTAAGCACGCATTCTTGGGTTCAGGGGCAGTGTTGAGGAATGTAGTGAACTGCATTTGGTGTATTAGAAACTAGTGCCAAATTTTTGAGTATTGAATTGTGAATTACAGCAGCTCCATACTGCTTTCTGCTAAGAATATTCGACACTAGCCATCAGCAGAACACCTCTTCTATAAATGAGCAACGCACACAGTCATGTGTATAGATTCAACAGCCCAGAACTCCCAACTGTTTCAAGCATTCGAATCGCTATACCCATGCCGTGGAAAAACAATACTAGTTGTAGCAAAATTTATTACGTTTAGGAGGAAATGACTTCTCAAAGCACCAATATACAAAAGGTTCTGTTTCGATGACGACTGTTTCCAGTATACTTACAATGGATAGCGCAAAACCAAAAATGAGGGAAACGAATCAGTCATGCCGCAAAGAAACATTATAACACAGGTACTGGTCAAAAATCAACAAGTAGCTGACAGGTGATTTCAATGGTAATTAGTGGATTGATCTATGTCTGTTGGAAGAGTTCAACGTGAACTGCATCAAATGGGTTTCTACAGCTTTCGACCAATCCAAAACCCATTGCTGTGACAGGAATCCAGTGAAGAGATCATCAATGGTGGTTCCAAAATGGTGACAAAAGTTGCCTTTCGCCGTTACGAAGTGATGGAAGATGTAGAATTTACAAACTCTACAGATATGTCTCACTCTGCTACTTGTTCATCGACAGTGTAAAGCTGCTCAAGGTGTGTATCTTTCAATGTGTACGACTAAATGGACCAATAAACACTAGAGACCATAGATGGTTTCATTATCTGTACCTGACAGACTTTCACATCATGTTCAGTCTATAATGCCCATGCCCTTTCCTAGTGTTTCTGACTTATTTCTAAATAACAATGCTACATCCCATAGCGTACTTCCAGTGTTTGAGGAGCCCGACATTGGCATGAAACATCTTATGTGTAAGGGCAAAAACAAGGAATGTCCATTTTCGCCTTTTTTTCGGATTCTGTGATCTTTCTGTTGGTGAAACATGTTACTATTGAACGAAATATTCCATACGAGCTGAGACGTAGAACTATCCATGAGAAAGCTTCATAAGGAGTGGCTAAGTATTGTATCTTACGAGATTCTCAACATTAAAACGCGTTTTTCACAAAAAAGCATTTTTGTGACATTCCTTGTTTTTCCCCTAACCTTTCATCTAAAGTAACCGCATAATTTGATATATTGTAAGCATACCGAACTGCGACGACACCTGGTTTATAAGAATTTCCTATTATCCACACTTGCAGAAATGAAAGATATATTGATGCGTACATGAAAAAATATAGCCTAAGAATATTTCTCCATCTCACATCCTTCACAAAACATCATGTGCAAGTTGGTTTACGTACATCAGGAAGTCTCGTAATATATTAGATAACCATTCTGATACTTTTGACAGGACAAAGTACATCTATTTCCGACAACTCAGAAGTATCTTGCTTTGTACTGATTAGATAACATTACAATTTCCTGAATTTCAGTTTTGAAAATGATTAGGACAATTCGATACTACACCCAAAGAACCCCCGAAAACAAATATTCTTAGCTCCGAAATCTAAACATTGATGGAGAGAAATGACGTCAACGTAAAAAATAACGCCTCTGGTCGGACACAACAAAAGTGTAACGGAGGTTACGAACAAGGATGTATCGGATTCTTTTCGTACAGGGATGGGCAAGGAGAGAAACTGTGGAAAGAAAGTCGGTCAGAGTATAGTTTGAATGCATCATAGCAGAGGCTTCAGCAGACAGCAAGAAAATGAATTCGATAGCTGAACATGCATAGCGTACAATTACACCATTCGATAGAACAGCCAAGGAATTGATTTCACAAAATCTTAACGTTCTGTTGTGAGAAACATAACACACAATACAAAACCTTTTCTTATGGCTCGCAACGTTTCTTATATGCGGTCACTTTTTACTTCTGCTTTTCAACATTCGCAATATTTACAAGAACCTATATAGAGTTGAAGAAAAGTTACGTCAAAGTTCGAAAAACTTTCTTTTGGCCTTCTTTTCCAGCCATTGAAGGCGCTGTAGTCAAAAGAGTACGAATTATATCACTGGAAATGGCACCATTCGGAAAAACACCTAAAGAAAACTCCAAACAGATATTTTAAGAACATTTCCAAAAGTAAAAAAGTGGCCGTGTAAAAAAGGTTGCGAACCACAAGAAACTGTTTTATACAGATAATTGTGTGTTTCAGTCTCACGAGAGACCATTACGATTTTGTGAAATCGATTCCTTGGCTGCTCTATCTAATGGTGTAAAGCTATACTATTATGGCATATTATTTTAGCCACCGAATTCATTTTCTTGCTGATTGCTGAAGCCTCTGCTATGATGACTTCAAACAATACTCCGACCGACTCTATTTCCACAGCTTCTCTCCTACCTATCCCGGCAAGAGGAGGAGCGAAGACATTTTCGTTCGTGGCCAAATGGCTTTCATTACACTTTTGTCGTGCCTGACCGGAAGCGTTTCTTTTAAATTTTGGCGTCATTTTCATTCATCCCTATTTACGTTCCCCGCCTAAAAATATATGTTTTCGGGGTTTCTTTGGATGCCCTATTGAATGGTGCTAAGCATTTTAAGAACTCAAATTCACAAAATCGTAATGTTTGCTAGTGAGTGTAAATTAAAAGCTTGAATTATTTGAAGTTAGGAGCAGTGACTTACGAAGTGTTCACAGCAGAAACAATAAAATCACTATATTTTTAAAAACATTAATTTGCATTTTGTATTCCTTCTAGAGCGGATACACTCACCGGGCAACCGAACGGAGCCTGGTGGGTCCTCTCTCTTTAAAGCCTCTTACACTACTTTCATATCAGAAAGAATAGGTGTTAAAATAAATACAACATCAAATTTAGGTCTTTCTCTGTAACCTAAATATCTAGTTATTATACAGTTGGGGTATAGAGTCCCGGGTTAAGAAAGTTAGGACCCTAGCAGGAGCCTCGCTTCTGAGGCCCGAATAAAATTTTCATTGGAGACGAACCGAAGACTCCTCGTTTCTATTAGTTTCTGTTTTGCAATTCTTGCCAAGTAATGGTTAAGGGTATCATATGCAGTACTACGTAGTTTATTCCGGAATATACAAAATTGGACTTAGTAATTTTCCGGGACAGCAATATTGTAGATGTAGTGGCTTCCAAAAGCAAGGGTCTTACAAAACATGTAGTATAGTGTACACATCGCCCCACGGCAATGTTACTGTCACAACTCAAAAACTTTAGTTTTGAGAAAATCGCAACTGAAAGTTTGGATTATTTTGTAAGTTATATTGAAAAGCAAGCAAGAATGGTAACAGGAAACTGCTTAAGCAGTGTTGCACTTGAAAGTTTTCTCTTGGTGATCAGGGTCATCATTGTTAAATAGTATTAATTTGAAGTAGTTCAAATATTGAGGACAAATACAGATATTTTACTAGGGTCGTGGAAAACTGACAATAGCGCTCTTATAAGGCTTGTGGAACAGATACGGTTATGAGAGTTATATTGCTGGATAGAGTGTAATTTCAGAAGTCCAAATATCTAAATAATTAAAAATTGACCAACTTTGAGTTGTGACAGTATGATTGCCGGGGGGCGATATATTTTTCATTTTCTTTTGTACGCTGTTATTGGTTTAAAAAGAGGTGTATCCGTGCTTTTGCTGTGAATATAAAAAATGTAAAAAACTACGATAGTGGTAACGAACATTAAAGTATTGATAATGGGACCTCAACAAATGAGCCGCCCGGTCCCTTGTAGCTATGCCTCTCCGCCCCTGTATTCCTTTAAAATTAATGTGGATTTTTATTGGTTTCTAGTATGTTTAAATATATATCCTATCTTATTCTTAAAGTTGTGTTTACATTTTTGTTTTGTACGGTTTTCAAGGGACTTTTAATCGACTTTATTATTTCAATAGATAACAATCTTCCTTATACAACTTCAACATTTGCTACTAAAACTTACCAAATATCTATTATCCGGATCATGAATATATCCTAAAACCATGTGACCGTTGTTGTGAAAATCTCCATAGAAATCCATGTTCATAGACAGAAGTGGACAGGCCTCCATAAGGTTTCCCAAGATATCAATACCATTATCTTCTGTCAATCGTACCTGGTTTCCTAGACGCTATAAAAGCGATGAATGCGGAAAGTTAGATTTTTGGAGTGACTTAACATTAATTCATGAATACGTATTAATGTAAGAGAGATTAGCGGACATATTCATGTTTCCAACTTTGTGGAAAATTGTAGTATATAATGGGTAATTAAGGAACAATAGTTTCATTATGAACTACAGGGTAAAAATATATTTTTCTTTAATTTCCTCTTCCAGAAGAGTTGGCCAGCGAATAATAAAATAAAAGATTTTTATATTAACATTTTCTAACGAACGTAATTGACGTAAGAGGCGAACAGAAAACAGTACAATTTTGAGTATCGCCCAACAATAATTTTATAAAGGGAGTAAACAAAAATAATAGCATTTGTAGCTTGAAATGTATATAGAATTGAGCTGGGAGAATTAAGATTTTACCGTGTTTAAACAAAACATAATAAAACTCTTTCTCGGATATTTGTGAACTTTTCTTTAGTTAGAACCCGACGATGCGAACAGGAAGGCTTATTAAATGATCGTCGAGTTCTAACTAAATAAAAATATACAACAAATATTCGGAAAAGAGTTGTATTATTAAAATATCAGACACACGTTTTGAAAATCTTAAAGAAAATGTTTTATAAAAAAAACCTGTATCTTACAGAAAAGGGTTCTAGATAACGTGCTTTCAGTTTCAGATTCTTTAGTTATTTTGGTTTCTAATTCTAATCATAAGTCCACCATTCCTATTCGAAAATAAAATATTCACCTCATATTTTTAGGACCCATCATAATTTTAGGAACGTGGCTGGTATTAGCTATTGTCGCTTATCTAGACAAGAACTACTTAAATACCGACGTCGCTCTTGTTTTATATTTGAATGGTAATTTGAATAATGTCGGGGTCAACCCCTCACCAAATCCATCTGTTTGTTATTGTTGTTGTTCTTATGGTTGTCTTGTTTCCTGTATAGAAGGTGTAAGAGAATTTCACCGACAAACCTGGATATATAATAATACAAGAAATAAGGAAATGATCTTAGTAGCCAGTAGAAGAAATTCCTCTGTGTCTTCAGGCCACAAGCTGCCAAAAGCATGAGTAAACAAACTTTAGATATTCATATTTTCAATGGGTGCGTAACGGACTCCCCAAAGTAAGTAGGGGATTTCCAGACACTTCATGAAATCAAATTGGGTCAAAATGAGCATGAATAAAGATTAATCTAAATGACTTTCCTTGTCAGTACAAAACATTCATAATCACCGCTGGGCGCTATCCAACTGGACAATTACGTCCTCTGTCACTGATTACAAAGAAACGTTCGTTCAATTTATGCAAATCTTATTGCTGATTGTTAGGACTCATATTTAAAGAAAACGAATCAATTGACGAAGGCAGTCTGTTTCGAATCTCGACTTTCTGCAAGCAAATTATTGTAACTTGCTGGAAAGTCGTTCCATTTATGCCTATTACAACCTACAATTATTTCGAAGAATTTTCGGGAAACCCTTGCATCCTTTAAGGAAGCCGTTGTGAGTCCATTGTACAATTTCGAAATATGCATTATTGCATACAAGGTATGGTTTGAAATATTTGATGATACCATGCCTTATCAGCTCTACTATTAATAGTATTGGAAATGTGAAGTTCCAAAGTTCACTTTTACATGCTTTTGGCAGCTTGTAAGCCTGAAACTCTGCGTAATTTCCACCCCAGCCGCTAAAATGTTTTCTCTTCTTTTTCTGTGTATTATAACCCCTCCAAGTTTGCCGGTCGAATTCTGTTACAGCCTGTATAGTTCGAATTAAATTTGGAGTTTATAAATAGGTGAATGCACTAAGAGGATTTTACAAATAAAAATATGTATAGTACGTATTTAGAAAATACTGTATTCTTATATAAAACATTACTGGATTTACTAAAATCCACATAATTTTGGTCTACATACATCTATAAGACTTTCTAATAATTTGTGGAATATTACATGCATTCCCATTACGTAATAAATCAACACGTATATTTTATTTCTCATACTCTTACAATTGTTATAGAAACCTTTCTATTCTTCCAGGTCTTACCTGATAACCTCCGAAGTTCTAAGAGAGTGAAGATCAATCGATATAGAGTATGCTGTTCGGGAGATCTATGGCAGCATGAAACGCAAATTTATTTGTAATTTATTTAAATTTCGAAAGATGACGGGATGTTTTTACATTCTAGTTGTTGCGAAATGGAAATATTATAACCATATCTCTCTGTTAATACACAGTAAAAAATAGCTGTGTTAATTCAACACAATGCGGTGTCCCAGCGTGACTACCACTTTTGTGTGTTAAATCAACACAACACACGGTGTTGATTTCGGTACTGAGAGAAAAAAATGAAGTTACGGCAGCAGCTAGATTTGAACATGGGTTGCTTAGTTAGAAATCGAGCGTCTTACCGACTTCGCTAACTCGTCAGATGGAAAGGTTATTACATTGAAACAATATAGAGGATAAAAAAAAATGATGAACACCAAACACAAACAAAGTTACTCTCACGATTTATGCCATGATTTAATCACTTTTCCATCGGTCAATTAGGGATCACAATTCTCATTTATTGAGAATATATTCAATTTCTATTAAAGCAAACGCAGCATTTGACATGTTGTTACGATAAGAAACCAGTAATGCTGCTCAAGTGTTTGGCTGTCGCCATCTTGCTTGTTTTCATAGAAATAGAGTATTCTCAATGAATGGGAATTCTGGTTCTCAATTGACAAATAGGAAGTGATTAAACCATGGGATAAGTCGTGCAAGTAACTTAGTTTGTTTTGGGGGTTCAGCAACACAAATTTGATCCCATACACTGTTTAAATCTATAGTGTAGTCGTTTAATTCAAATTTTGTTCACTAAATATAGTTTGCATGTAGTGTCGTTTCTGCGTGAAGATTTGGCCAAGTCGGTAAGACGCTCGACTTCTAACTGAGCAACCTATGTTCAAATCTCTCTGCAACCGTAACTTTTTTTTCTCCCAGTACCGAAATCAACACCGTGTATTGTGTTGATTTAACACACACAAGTGGTAGTCACGCTGGGACACCGAATTGTGTTGAATTAACACAGCTATTTTTTGCAGTGTATGGTTGGAATTTACTCTCCAAATTAATATTAAATATACAAATTTACCGTCGATCGCTAAAATTACTTCTCGAATTAGAGGATGAAAATCGATGGCCTTGAGAATCTAGTGAACAGAATTTAACTCTTTGATAGTACTGATCCAGAATTAACGACATTCAATTATAGATCTCAAAGGCTAATAGAATTTCTAATTTTTAAAATCTGAAAACTGAAACTATAGTCAAATTAATAGTTCTCTATAAATTTATAACCGTAGAATCCATATAGAAACAACAAATTTTATATTTTATTCCAAATGTATGTGAGAAAAATACGTACATCAGTGACAGCGCCCTGTCTGATTGAAGTTAGAATTCGTTCTCTCCATTGATTCATGTCATTTATTGTAAACTCTAATGAATCATTAGGACGATTGATGTTCTAAAAATAGAGAAAATAAAATAAAAGTAAATCAAGTAAATAGAAAAGATTATTCTATTTACTTAAAATTTTATTAATCATAGAAGCTGATAATAATAACAATACTAACTAAGGACTAGGTTGAAGCATTTTACATCCTAATTGTAATTTGACATTTACGAATAAGAATTAAGGTAAATAACATGATGCCCTTTGTACATTTCAAGTTATCCGAGACTGATAATAATAACGCTAAAAAATACACAAGAAATAGTAAAACCACAGATCATAATACATTAGAGACAAAAACGCAATATACTGTCTACTGGCTGATGTACCCTCTTGATGATGCGGAGTAAATAAAAATTTTGACAACACTTATACTACTACTTATAGTAGTAAACAATAAACTTCCTTTTCTTTGGGTCATTCTAGTAACTTTTGACCTCGGCCTGTCACGATTATCCGTCACGTTCTAGTTAAAATTCACAATCACAAATATCCATGTCCCAGCCTTGATTCGAACCCGGAACGCGCGGCTACCTGGTCGGCGGTGGTGATGGTGGTGGTGGTAGTAGTAGTAGTAGTAGTATTTGTTACTTCTCATCTAAAGCAAAATTATTTTTTTTTCTTATTTGAAGTTTGAAACATATACCGACTTGATGAAAACCAGATTTCAATAGGATTATTAATTATTACGTGAGTAATCATTTAGCATTCTCCATAAACTTCACAAATCTTTCAGTATTATTTTTATTTAATAACTTTGTACTTTACTTTTCCTTATATACTTACTCTCATGATCATATTATTGGGTCTGGACATCCAATTTCTGCTCGATAGTCTTGTGTCTAATTTTGGAAAATATGCTTCAGGAATTGGGGTGCTGAAATCTCTCAGAGGCTCCACTAATCTCAAACCATTGCATAGTCGTTCTGCATTATATCTGTGTAAAAAAAAATAAAGTATAAATGTAAAATTATAATTCAAACCACGTGCCTAAATGATGGAAATCGAACCACTTAAGTGATACCCTGGGATTATGTCTATAACAACGAAAAGGTTTAAGAACAACATTAAAAATTATGACACCAAACCAATTACTTGAAACGCATTTAAAGACATAATATTAGTTGTTAAGAAAATACGAGGTTTATTCAAAATAAAGCCGGACAGTGTCGGTGGCTCTGCGGTAGTCGGAGTTACTATTCCCGGGCGGTAAGTACGAGTACCTGGATAAGGGCGTAGTTTAGATAGCCACCAACTCTTGCGAATTAAAACGGTAGTAGCGTAAATATGCTCGCCTAAAACCTTATTGCGGGAAGAAGTACTCCTAGCTAAGAATATGTTGGATCACAATCATGTTAGTGAAGGCATTTGATTTTTTATAGGATAAAAAATAACAGAAGGCATAACTTCTTTCAGTATTATAGTGTGAAAATGAGTGAATAATAAGAATAAATTTTAAGTAAAGCGATGGAGAATTTACTTTCCAGAGTTGCTTACAAATTAAATAATGACAAACATTTATATTACAGAATACACACCGGTTACATAAATGTTATATTTTCCCATGACCTTCATATAGCATTTAGCATTAGTCTCTAGTAGTGATATACCATTAGCATGTGCTGCAAGATGAATAATTGAAGTCAAAGTCAGAATAATTATCACAGCATTTGTCACAAAATAGCATAACTGGTTTCAAAGAGTTGATTTATGTTTTGATTAGCGTTTTACCATTGTCTTTATGCTTTGAATTTTGAGTTATAATGTTACAATATCTAAACAAAACACACATAACGTTTGAAATATACTTAAGCACACAGATCTTGACTTCGAATACCGTATATAGAAAATACTTTCTATTAACGAAACTCGGATATTGACCACTAAATATGTGGACAAATATTACCTACTATAAATATTGAAGGTGAGAAAATTTGTGATATTAGGACAATTTTAGTGTGAACCGTACATTTGCACTTAGATATATTAATTGGCCTTCTTTCCTTACATTTGTTGGAGCTAATCTCGGAAGTATAGATTGCGAGTGCTTTTTGTGTAGTTTCATGTGATTTCACGAATTCAAACGTTCCAGTAATTTCTCCAAATAGGTCTTTCTGCACATAATATATTGCGCTGTAATCTCACATTTTTCATAGGATATACGCTGTGAATCTTTTTAGCTTATCATGTTTTAAGCGGAAACTATCTTCACATTAATTTTTCGTTCGTGCTTCTATAAGATGTAGGGAGCAAATAATTTAATTTCTACACAAACAAAAAACGCAAAATGCTTTGATTATATCCCAGATAGGCATTCTAGCTTGCAACAAAGTTGTTAGCTGTTGTGAGTTTAATTTAATATAGTTCTGAAATTAATAAACAAGCATGAAACAAACTTGTTGGAACAACATAAGTGCCTGTGTTTGTTATACCTAAGCTAATTGAAGTTTGTTGAAACAAGTAGTTACGCGAGGAAGTTACGCACATGAGTTTATTTTAATTCCGTTTCACTACACTTCCGCTGTCGTCTTAGTGCGCAGTAGCCCATCACGTGACAAGACTGTTTCGGCGTAAGCTAACTACCTCCCTTTTACTACAGGTGTCTCTTGCGATCTGATAAACAAAGTAAACTCCGGTAGCTCACATGCGTTGAAAATACGTAGATTAAACGTCAGTTTCGAAAAGTAATGTTAACGTTGCAAATGTTCCGAAATGTATGTCTGTTCAAGTTTCTTCAAATTTCAATAATGGTTGAGAAGAAACATATTGAAATCAAAATGCAGACGATCAAGAAACGGCTTCAGTTGGCCAAAACAGAAATAAAAAAATGGCTGTAATTTTGGAGCTAGAGGATGTTAGAATTCGTTTCTGTAAGATTAGGTTTGCTAAATTGGATTTATGAACCTCCTGCTAACAATAAGAGCGCAATTTGCTAAATCCATAAACTGAAGTGCCGTAAAATCTCATATAACAATACATATGCTTTATTAGAAACATCATCACATTTGCAGATCAATATAATAAATACACATTCACAGAATATTAGGTTAGCTTACCATGCAAAATATACAAGCAAGGTTAGATTCGATTACATTAGGTTAGTTTGCTTTTACATCACTGAATCTTCATAAAACAGTAGTTAATACAATTTTCATATTCATAGCATCGAATAACTAGTAATAATCTTCATATACCATAAGCAAACGTAAATTAGGTTATATTGTAGTAAGTTACCATGTGTTACATTACTGAATTTCATGCAGTAGTTCAGTATTGTTACCGTTCAATCATGTACTCAACAGCACATCGATCAGGTTGAACACAACATATAAAATGTGCACTACTCCTCTATAATAATGAGAATACTGCTTCATGCGGTTCGCTAGTTAATATAGGTATGTAATAGTTCCCATACATACACATAGATATTCCAGTACTATGACTCAAATAGTGAACGTAGTATAGTTAGTGCATTGAACTTACTTGATAAGTATTATTCCTTAGATTACGATAGAAAATATATTTACATCAGATTCCAAATCCTCTTAAGATTAATGTATACTTCCAAAGTGTTAGTATCTTCCACAATTACTTAGTAAATCCATCCATATGTTAAAAGTGCAGTTTGTTTATTCAATACCGTTTTATGATCAAGAAAAACCACGAATTACACGCATTATTGTTCTAATGTCAACTTTTAGTATTCAGCTGTTTTCCCATTTCAAATCAGCTGTTGATTTCCTAAAGTTGTTAAGTTCTGCTCTGTTCTGTTCTGTTCTGTTCTATTATCTAGTGCGGAAATGGCATTAATTAAGCCCATCTATTGCACATTCGTTTTAAAAATTGCTGTTTTATAATAAATTACAGTTTAACAGCCAATCTGTCTTAATAATTGATGTTTTAATGTCAGTTATTTATAAGTTGCTATGGTTACAGTCTGCCATTGGCGGCAGTTCACTCTTAAACTCTAGTCAAAGTCACTTTTAGATGTATATCTCACTGTTAATTTTGACTTTCACCTTGCAAAACTACTGTATGAAACATTATATCACTATATAACATATCTTGATAAATTTTCTTGGAGTGAAGTCCGAAAACACTATGAAATTATGCATATTAATCACTAGAAATTTCAGCGGCTTCCTTCTATTAAGCCGCCATCTTTCCGAAATCCAAAAGTTGTTAAGTAAACCATTGATAATTAAATTGTAATAATAGATGTTCTTTTACCATAATCGTGCCAGTCATATTCAGTCCATTAATCCAACAGAGGAGGTCAAAGTTAGAGCATAGTCTCAAATAACATTATATCTCGACGCTGCATAGAATTTCTCAATTAAATAGTTCGTTCTCAAAGAATTAACATTGTCTGATCAACAAACATAAAAATCTCAAAGTTGCCGTCTTCAAAGGCCTTAAAAAATAAATTCGAATTAAATTATAATTTATCAACTTTACTGAAGTAGATGTTTGAGCACTGCTACGATTATGATTTGTTAAACGAGCACGTCTGTACGTCATTATTTGTCTATATATGACGTCATTTGTAACTACTCTGGCTCCGAAATTACGCATATCTTTTAATTACTTCAAAGGAGTTTTATCTTGTTTTTCCAACCTGAGCAATTCACCTTTCAATTTATGACCATACCAAGTTCTGCTCCTGAGCCAAGTTACCTAAAGGCTATAAATAAATTATATTTAATGACCATTTATTTTGATTAAACAAAAACAGTAACACATTCAGTAACACAGAATTAAACTCCTCAAAACAAAGTTAGACTGTATTTTAACGAAGTGTAGCTATGGCATATTCTTCCTACGCTTGTTTTAATGTGATGAATAATGTGCAAATCGTAAGCCATGATTAAAACACATGCTTAGCTCTACTACGAGCTATGTGCCAAATGCTTTGGATATTTGAGAATGCTATCTTTCGATGGCTATAAGAGTTGAAGAGTTTTCTTGTTGCACGTTATACTTGCTACTACAACACAATGATCACCGTAGTGTAAACTATGTTGCCTATTTAACCTAACCTATATACTGTGCCATGGCGAGTGTTCTAAACTTCGAGGATTTTGTAGATCTGCGTTTCGTGTAGCGCTGACCTGTATTTGCCGGAGCCCGTCCTGTGCTATGTATTCGAGCAGTTTAGCGATTTCAATACGACTTCAAATTTAGAACAAATTCCCATCATGAACCTTTATGTGAAATTCGTCAGTTAAAAATGTTTGTAGGACCTATGAAAATGTCCTGGGCCGAACACAACGTTTTGAGTGGCACTTGCGATTTAATTTACGCAAAAGATTTTTGACGAACGGCGACAATGAAAACGGACGATCACACAGATATATCATCTTGGAATATATCAAAACAACACGACAAATCGTTCCTGGAGATAACGTAATTATTATCTAGACAGCTTCTGGCACCATTAGGTATCAATGTGCACTGTAAAAAGTTGAAACACGAAATGGATGAAAGTTACTCCGCTGTATGGAGACACAAAAGTCGAAAATTAGCGTTTTGTTGTATTTACTCTTACATGTGGATATAGTGTAAGCCCTTTAGTGGAAAGATTGGTAAAATTAACTTAATTTTAAAGTTTAACATTTTCTTTGTAATGGCTTAACGTTAACTGAAAATTGGCTGAAACTGGCCAAAGTGTTTCGTCGGTGAACGTTCAACTTATTTTAAGCTTAAAATCCCGTCATTTTCTGATCGAAGTTTAAACTAAACTGGCCTTTTTGAGGTTACGTACTTTTGTGGATGAAGTTTAAGCCTTGGTTGGATATTTTATAATCCAATAAAAGGAGTAAAGTTACTTGCTTGTCACTGAACGCCACACCATTTTGAGTATTAATGTTGTTTTACACTGTGAACAGTGTACAGTTGACTGGTGGATCGAGAACGATATGACTGCATTGGTGGAAATAGGAATTAAGTTGGGTATAAATCTTTACACAGTAGCAAACGTATCTGTCCCTTTTTTTTCTCCCGACATTCCTCGTAGTATAATCTACATGTTTATCATTAACCGCCTGCACAGTAAAGTCCTAGCTATGAATATCACTCGGAAAGCTATAAACACCAACTACCTTTGTAACTAAGTGGCGAGAGCATCTGGTCAGTGTGCTAGTGGACCGTGGATCAAAACCTGACCACATGAACTTTTTTTTTTTTTACTAATTTTAGATTGTAAAGGAACATTACATTTTCTTCTTTCAAAAACTGTTCTCCTTCAATGAAATACGTTGGGAAAGACATATATGCGCATTTTGAAATTTTTCAAAGAGCAATACGTTAAACCGAAAACTGGCTGAATGTAGGTTAATCCAAAAAGTGGAGGCAGCTCAGCTGCCTCCATTTTTTGGATGAACGTCGTGTCTCCATTTTTTACAGTGTGTATGAGTTTAAAGAATGCTCTGTGATGAACATTCATCACGCCTCGTGAAAATTCTCCTTCCACATGTTGACTTCTGACCAAATATGATGAAAAAAATGTTTTATCAGGCAAAAAGTAAAAGTTGTCCTGCATTTTTCTAACTGGTCGTATTTACTCCAAACACTTCTTTATTATTTAAAATAAAATGTGAAGGTGTTTTGATATAGTTAGCCTAGCAGCACAGAATATAGGCCCGATATCCTACCACTTCTGAGCCACTAACGACCAATATAGGTCATGCGTGGCCCGCTTTTGGTCCGATATTGGCCCGACATTCTGTGCTGCTAGGTTAAGAGTATAGTGGTAAATCATAAGCAGTCCTGTGGAAGCTGCAGGATGATTGCATCAGCTCAGTGGGCTATAAGAGGAGATAAAAGCCAAGATTTCAAATACGTAAGCGTAGTTTGCACCACTGTCATTTTAATAGTTCCTCATGATCCATTACACTAAAATACGAAGATAAATATCTGACCACTTTGTGCTTAGAGCGCAATCTGTGTGAAAAATAGCCAGTATAACGTAATGAACAAATGACTAGGAAACATACGTAAACGCTCAATGTAAATTACAAACAGGTAAAGAAAATTAAGGATATAAAAACATGATTTAATAACCTGGCCTGTATTTGCTCATGCATGTAGTAAAAAAGTTCTCCTCTTCTATCTTTGTTTACAACTTCCGGTGGACCATCAAAGGGATAAACCAGATGCCAGTGCCAATGATGAAGATTGATTCCAATATCCTCTCGCCAGTATGCAAGACGCTGTTCTGGTTCTGCATCTGAAGCAGTGCGATTGACAGGCACTAATATCGGTTCCTACAATAAAAATGGTTTTAACGTTTAATGGAGTAGCTTGAGTCATTCAATGATTCATCAGTAAATATATTTAAAACCATGCGCAAAATACTTAGTCGTCTCGGTGCTCTGTTTCGTTAGTAATTGGCAACTATAATCATTTAATACTCCTAGGCTCCTTCCTTTGATACTGTTACATTCGTATAACCATTATTCCGTATTTTGTTATACCATCTTTATGAGGTAAACAGCGAGGAACTAATCTTAGTTATTTTTTAGAACAAAGGTACGTGCTAAATAAATGTCTAGTACGAAAGATGTCGCAACTCGCTAAGAAAGCGTTCTACAACAGTCACTCCGAATGGTAAAAATGGTTGGGTTAATGATTTCTGTTTTTCGAACAGCAAGAGCAAGGATAAACCTTCTTGCATTACTGTTCTATAATACTTTATTATATTTTGTAACCTGAAAGCCGTCCAATTAACTCATTTCAAATGTAATTCATTGCTTCTTTTATATTCGATTGACAAACTTTTAATCTTGATTTACTTTTTTCTTTTCTTACAGTAGCTTAAATATTGGCTTATAACATCTTTTATTTCATTTATCCGTCCATGGGACTAGGAATGAGAAGGACTGTATTTTAATATCCTCACTCTATAGTTTAATATAAGTGACATCGGTTGGAGTGAATGAGGTAAGTTCAAAAACTTTTCAGTCATGTTGACTGACCAATATATTCGATCACAGGACGTCCTAATTAAGAGGCAAATACACAGCCGTAATAAGCAAACGAAGTGAAACATAATGCCCTAAGTGTACAAATCATAGGCTTTCCCATGAAGGTTGTGGCTCTATGAGCAAAGACAAGTGTTGCAAATTCTATTATTACTATCTAATAAATGTAGATTAAAAATAATAAATTGGTTTATAGTTTTCATATTTCTTTAAAAAGTTACATTTTCAATTAAAAATTCATAAGAAGTACACCTACCCGTTGTTCCGTCGTCATGACTGACGCTTGTTCTCTTGCTTGCGGAAACACTGAAGCATCCAGGAAATGTTGTGGAAATGACTCTGCAAGAGGTGGAATTCCGATTCCTCGAGTGTCTGGTCTGTGCAGGATAGCAACAGAGAGACAATAATTGAACAGTTGTGGGTTCAAACGATCCCGACAGAAGCAGGCGGATGATAAAAGATCCTCTTCATTTCTCATTACTGCAAAAAATTATATTTTTGTAATACTAAATTTCTTATTGATTACGGCAATAAATATGATTAATTAGAATTATGTAATTAACGCTGTTTTAGATATGTTTTGTGATTATTGGTAAAACCCTGAGAATAGTTTCCTTCTCTGTATTACTAACCTGTTTCAACCGGACAGTCTCGCTTTTAGGACAGCTTTTCTTTGTCTGTTGTCAGATTTCAAGTTCAAACCGAATACCTAATGTTCGGTGTTGTTAGATATTTTCAAAAATGATTGTATAAATTAAAGTTTAAATATAAAATTCTAACTATCTGGGTGAATACTAGGATGGGCCGAAAAATTGTTTTCAGATATTGGGATTCCAGTTGTCATCAAAAGTTGTGCATTGGTGACAAATAAACCCATGCCAAATATGGCCGTTCTAAAACAATATTTAACCGGGCCCTTGGACCAATTAAAGGTCCTTTTTTTAAAAAAAAAACAAGGAATAAAAATATAATACCAGTTTCCACATCTTGGGGTTCGAGTAGTTATGAAAAGTTGGGCATTGGTAAGAAATTTAGCCATGTCAAATGTGGCCCTTCTTGACCGTTTTCAAACTAAAATTTTGGTGGGCTCCGGAACCCGGCTAGATATCTTTTGATCCGGCTGTGTTTCGGCGAACAAACGTAACGTAACTTTCTACAATTTTGGCACGCTACTAAAACTCAAATTAAATCCGCCTTTATAAAATTATTCTAAATAGGCATTGTGTACCCATGAAGGAAGCTGTATGCCACAAGGCGAGAACCTAATCTTTTATACGTACTGTAAAGGATCCTGAAGTGCGGACTTCATGCCTTGCATGTCAGACTCTATCACACAGTTTAGAAAGTTTTAAACTTTCTGTACTATAACGTCCGATAAATGGACGAAGTTTGCTTGTTGCTTCGAAACTAACATTTAAGTATGCTAAATCGGGTGCTATCAGCAATATGTCACATCTTCTTCTTTTTTTTTAAAAAAAAAAAAGTCCTGGCACAAATCAAGAAATCACTTCTAAAGAGTAAATGCTATAATGAATACTATTTATAAAACTCATGTTCATCCCTACACACACTTACGTACGCTCCTTCCACAGAGGAGGGAAGTGGTTGAGAGAAAGAAAGAGAGACAAATGTCCTATGAAAAGGGCAGCTTTTGACAACTTTTGTACTACAATATTGATTCAAATAGTACGAGCTTCCGTTGATCATGCAACATAATTTCATAATGTCTTTCAAGATTAATGCATACCAGCACGTGAAAAACGGCCAACGGTCTACTCCGTGTAAGATACGTTCGTGGCTGATATCCTGCGAACAAATCCAGCAAACCTTCTAAAAGCCATACTGAAGACAAAGTTGCTGGGCATAAGAACAAAACCATATTTTTACCCTTACATATGATTCAAATTGTACCTACATGTATTTCACACATTATGCATCAAAAAACCACAGTCAGCTCAATTTTGACGGAAGTGAGATTGTTTTATTTGGCATTGTGCGGAAGAGAGATATAGAAATTATCACTTATAATTGTTTCTTAATCATAAATTGTTACTCAAATTAATTATCTTGTTTAGTATGTTGTTATATCCTGGATTTCAACGCCGAAATGACCTGGTTCTAACTGGAGCCTTTTGCTAATATGGCTAAAACTTAAATGATCTAGAACACTATGTAACATACAATCCTTTGCCTATATAGAAAATGTTCATTTTAAAAACGGCATAACATTACATTATATATAATAATTTAACATTGAATTGTATTTCCTTACATAGAAATATCCTGGTAAGCCTGTCAGCGCTTCGTCGATGCCTTGGATTGAACAAAGTGAATATCTCGTCTCGACCAACTTGCGCTGGGATTGAAAGGTCGGGAACGGTTATCTCCTTCACTTTTATCACTTCTTCTTCCCCTTCACCAAAACGTTGAACAAGATCGTTCTCCAAGGTTTGGAATCTCTCTGCCTGCAAATATAAAAGCAGAAATAATTAATATAGTTGAAGTGTTTATTGGATAATTGAAAGGGTCTTCTACTTCTGTCGGTGCTAGAAAGTTTACTGTTGATGCTTGTGGACAAAAAATTGCTACCGAATGAATATCTTCATTTTCTAAGAAACTGTATATCTTTAATCGGAAAGAAAATTTTTAGAGCATTCTTCAGATGTTTATGAAGGGGCTGAAATACTTAGAACATATATTTCTCTCCTAGTTTTTCAGAAATAAATTATTAAAAAATAGATAAAATTATTTTGTTTTATCTAAATTACAATATGTTTAACTTTGCAACCAACTTACGCTAGAAAGATAAACTTTTTTGTTTTATTCCTTGTGAAGAAACGATTCTTGTAATTTTAATTACAATCATATCTGATACACTAATAAAAAAAATAGTATTTTACATAGCTATTCCAGTCCACCTGTCAAAGGTTTGATGAGGGTAAACCACGCCCCACTCTAGGCCTGGCAGTGGAAGGGATGGGAAGTTGGAGAAGCGAATGTTTGAATAAGTAACCTCTTGAATGAATCAGGTTCTCGGCCGGTTTCTGAGAATTCCTGCGAAAAATTGCTAATTGTGTAGAGTTTGTGTTCTTCCTCAATGGTTCCATTCTATTAGGGTGGACGTGGTGAGCGGAGGAAGATTGCCTCTCCCCCCTCTGCTTCCCCATAGAAGTTATTATTATAGCAAAATGCAAGTTATAATTTCCGTTTTCCTGACCATGTATTGTCTTCACTCTTTCTATACCTCTTCTGTATTGTTTTCACTATTGATCACATAAAGCAGATTTGTGCCCCTAACAAAATCAGCACTACTTACAGCTTTAAAATATAATATCTCTTCTTACAAAAACTTGCATTTGCTGCATACATCATAGTTCATCAGTAGCTATTTATTCCAGAGGAATTATTAAAAAGAATAATATTTACTGTGGATAATAACAAGCAATCTTCCTACATAGCTAATTGATTTATCATTCGAGAAAACGTTAAACCCTACTCCAGGAGTCTCCAACCTATTTTGGCAGCGGGCCAAACTGACTAATCAGAAAGAGGGCGAGGGCCGCATTATAAAGGATCAACTCAATAGTAATATAGAAATCTTCATATAGTAACTATATTGGAAATTGTATTAGTAACAACAAATGTAATACAAAATACAGTGTATCCCAAATACCAAATTCTTGATAGACTAATGAAAATCTGATTGTATGTTTTAACGTTTTTCAGTATTGTTCGGCCTACGTACTATTTTGCCATTCGCCATAGCATTAGCGATAATGTCGACCCTAAAAGCGAAGTTCAACGCAGAGCAAACTATATGATAATTCCAATGTACATGTGACCCAACGTTAGTCCAACTGTTATTTTTCAGTTGTATGCAACCAAATTACATACTGAGGAAATTTACTATTTTACTAAACGGAATTATGCATATTTTATAGTAGTTTTAGGAAAAAAAACTGGACCTTGATTACATCATGCCTTTATTCAATTACATGTTTTACTCTCTCGTCTTCATTTATAGTTGATTTTTTTTACTTGTCTGTGGGTGGATTCGAACCTGCAACCTTGTGATTATGCACTTCATGAATTCAGACAGTGTGACCTAAGACAGCTGGATAATTTAATTCTCCCTACTTACGCGCTGAATGTATTAAAATAGAAGACTTAATTTTCTATTATCATTTCTACACAAATTAGTATTGGGTTGGTCCATAAGTCTTGGTGTTTTTCTTAAGTGAAAATTTTGCGTGAAGTATAAAATGTTTTGGCAATGTGCTTTATGTTATTCCATAGAGAATTATGTGCTCTACAAACAGTGTGTTTAGTTTTTTATGCTGATATAGCTTTTGTTCTTTCCAGGCCATTAAAATTAAATGCCAAATCGACAAAAAAAACAGCATTTTCGACACCTTCTGCTTTTTGCGTTTAATCGAAGTGCCAAAGCCACTGAAGCTGGTCGAGAGATTTGTGACTTGAATTGAATATATTTTAAGGCCTTTAGGCAACTATGGCTCAGGCCGTATGGATGATGATGGGATGAATTGGTGGAATGAAGAAAGTGGGAGGAAATGGAAACACCCCCAGAAAACCCACGCACACGGTTTTTGTCCACCACAAAGCCCACATGACATGAGCAGGGATCGATCCCACGATCCCTAGCAGAAGAGGTGAGTGCCCTACCAACTGAGCCACCGTGGCCCCGAGAGATTTGTGAAGTGTATGGCGAAGAAGCAATGCCTCTTACGACGGCTCAAAATTGGTTTAAGCGATTCAAAGACGGCAATTTCGACCTCAAAGACATGCATCGCACCAGACGCTCCGTTCAGCTCGATAAGGAGCGACTGAATCAGCTGATTCACGACGATCCACACCAAACGACGAGGGAATTGGTAGAGATAATGGAATGCTCCCACAGGACCAAACGGGATCCCTGCTCATGCCATGTGGGCTTTGTGATGGACAAAAACCGTGTGCGTGTTTTTTTCGGGGTGCTCCTGTTTCCTCCCACTGTCTTCATTCCACCCATTCATCCCATCATCATCCATACGGGCTGAGTCATAGTTGAATAAAGGCCTTAAAATATATTCAATTCTATTCACAAATCTCTCGAGCAGCTTCTGTGGCTTTCTCACCTCAATTAAACGCAAACAACAGAAGGTGTCGACAATGCTGATTTTTGTCGACTTGGCACTCCATTTTAATGACCTGAAAAGAGCAAAAAGTATATCAGCATAAAAAAAACTAAACACACTATATATCAAATAGTTTTATATTTCACGCAAATTTTTCACTAAGAAAAACGCCTAGACTTATGGGCCAACCCAATACATAGTAAAATTCACTCAGAAAAATTATTATCCGAAATAAGGTTGAAGGTCCCTCAAATAGTTACTCGACCTTGTAATTCAGTCTTTCCCCTCCCATCCCAAAGGACCAATATATTAGATACATCACCTATTAGGAGAATGTGCGCATTCTATAATTGTATTCATAAAGCCTGTCCGGAGATAGACGTATTTAATGTAAAGACGAATGAATTTCATTGTTACATCAAGTAATTAATTGTTTTTTTACAGAATATCACCATAAAGCTCCAAATATATGTTATATATAATGAACACTTGAAATAGGTACCTAACCTAGTGTGTCAATAAATAAATAAAATGTTACCAACTGTGCACACGTTATTCGTCACGTTGGGCCTTCGTTAGTTAGTTAGGCGTAAAAATTGGCCAGGAATAATTTAATTTAATTTTTCCGGGGGGCGCATTACTTTCTGATGTTTTTTTTTCAATGCATAAAGGGTTGTTACCTATGGAGGCTACTAAGTATAGCTAATAGGGCCATTTGTCCCTCCCTGCCTTTGTAATCTTATATTTTTTTTAAAAAAAGAATTACCTTTTTCCAACGCCTGTTTGATTTCTCTCCTAATAATAACCATGGCAAAGTTATGGTAGATGATTTTTTTTTGGAATTTGAAGACATAATTTAGAATGTTTGTTTATCTGCCTATCCGCTGGCAATCAGAAGTTATTTAGATCAATCATTTTCTCTGCATAATTGTCTTGCAGGGAAGGAGTAGTGAAAGATTTTACTCAATTAAAAATAGTTGTATTTTCCATCCACTGAAGTCAAAGGTAGATTGTAACCTAACAATTCCTAGCCTAATAACCTAAAAGATTAAGTAATGTTTTATTGCAAATGAAACCAAAGCGCCCCCGTATAAATTCGAATTATAACGTATTCCCCCAAAAAAACTCAAAGTCATAATAGGGACAAATGGAGATTACTAAGCGAATGCCGGGCCTGCCAGTTTTAGTCAAAGTCATAGATTTTCCCACCCATGATTAATCTAACAGTGTATGATTTATCTCTGTCGAACTTGTGGCAACTGAGATCTAGTAGGGTCAAAAATAGTGAATACTAAACGATTCGAAAGGACCTGCCAGTTTTAATCACATTCATAGTTTTCCTCACCATTGCAGACCATGACGAATCCAACGGTGTAAAAATCATCTCTGTCAGGTTTGTAGTTACTAAGATCTAGGAGGGACACAAATGGAGAATACAAAGCGACTTGAAAGGACCTGCCAGTTTTAGGGTCAAAGTTACAGGTTATTTCGGGGTTTCAGGCCTTGTGCTTCTATGTACATGCCTCTTCTACTCACAGTTTTTCCAAGAATAAAAAGGCAAGAACTTCTCTCTAGATAGATCTGTTGCGGCTAAAGCCTATATTAGGCACATGGATATTGATAAACACAGACAGTAAGATTTTCGTTAGTGAGAGTAAAAGTAACGTTATGATATATACCAGGTATTTATATATAAATCAGATAAAGAGAGTTTTCATATAACTTTAAACTAAATTAGAGTTTGTTTTTTCTCAGGAAAGCACACAATAGACCTTGCAACTGTTCCAAATTTCACCCCATTCCAAATATGATGTTGCTATACTGTTACAAAATTCTCGTATCTCACCTTCACTACATAAATTTTATCAGGTATGTTCTGTTTTCTAAAACAGCATGTTTACATTCACGTCGGCACCTGCTGTAGAAGCTGAAAGAGGAGATTTGTGTAGTTGCCTCCCTTCTTTCCCCCCCCCCCTAGGACTAAAAGCGAAAATAGGGGTGGGGCGCGGCTGGTTTACCCTCGTCAAACCTTTGACAGGTGGACTGGAATAGCTATGTAAAAATATTATTTTTTTTATTGGTGAATCAGATATGATTACAATTAAAATTATTAGAATCGTTTCTTCACAAGGAATAAAACAAAAAAGTTGGTCTTTCTAGCGTAAGTGGTTGCAAAGTTACACATAGTCTAATTTGGAGAAAACAAAATAATTTTATATATTTTTTAATAATTTATTTCTGAAAAACTAGGAGACAAATGTACGTTCTAAGTATTTCAACCTGTTCATAAACTTTTGAAGAATGCTCTAAAATTTTATTTCCGATTACAGATATAGAGTTCCTTAGGAAATGAAGATATTCGGCAGCAATTTTCTGTCCATACGCACCAACAGTAAACTTTCTAGCGGCGACAGAAGTAGAAAACCCTCTTAAGCAGATTATATCATTATGAAACCATAACCTGAATACTTTTTTTACATTCAATACCTAAACCCAGGGAACGATCTTCGTGCTTATCCCGCTCCAAAAGTAAAGATCATCGATTACTTCAATTTTCGCAGGCATTTTGTG
Source organism: Lepisma saccharinum (assembly GCA_022664845.1). Lineage (NCBI taxonomy): Eukaryota > Metazoa > Arthropoda > Insecta > Zygentoma > Lepismatidae > Lepisma > Lepisma saccharinum. The sequence continues at coordinate 59,079 of JAGDQP010003428.1, forward strand.
TATAAGAAATATATTTAGCTCTTCATTTTCCCAATCTACTAGCAAATGAATAAAGATACAGTTCTTCTCTACGTCTTAGCCGCGAAAATTGCTTTTACGAACATTCACTTCCTCACGTCTGATTGTCTTTCAACTGCACTACACCACACTTCTGCAGTTCTCCATTGAATCTACTTTAGTAGCTTACAGGGAATGGCTCAGTAGTCCTCTGCTTTATTTATATTCAACATTTTGCAGTAAAAACAGTTCTTACATTTTTTTTAATTAGAAATATTTTCCCTTTGCATAGGCTGAACTTCCTAGCGACCCTTGAAGATACGCTGTTGGTGAGAGTACGGCACCAATACAATAGTGATTTTGACTGAATTTATTAGGTTTCTGACTAACAATTGTTCAACAGAAGAACGTACCTTGTTCATCTTAAACACCCTTCGTTCCGGAGCGGAAACACCTGGATTCTGAATCACGATAATGCTCTGCTGGAGGACACCTGTCACAACAAAATGAGGCCTCTCTTGTCATATACGCCATATTCTCCAGATTTAGAGCCAGCCAATTATTACGTCTTCCCAGACGCGGAAAATGTGCTGAGGTGCCTGATATTTGTGAACGGATAATTCCTTGAAACTGCTACGACGGCAGCGCTCCAAGAAGTCACCAAGAGAAGCCCGGAGGTGCGCTTTTAAAAGAATGTAGTTTCAATGTACCATGTAGTGGAATCCCCATTCAACACATATGTCTGAACTGTAACCAATTTCTTTAGACATAGACGTACGTCTTGTAAGGCTGTATATGAGAATTTATTTGGTTACGTAAGTTTTGAAAGTACTTCTAGAACCCCTTCTTCTGGCATGTCTTCCAAAATTCTCGATCATAAAGTCTGTATGCGTACGGACATGGAATACAACCCGTCTTTCAGTATTATTATGGTATTATAAAGTATTACTTCTGTATATTTTAGGATCATCAAACATACTGTTATGTATTAAGTTTTGTAAGGATTATTTTTAATCATTCGTTCTTCCCCATAAAACACACTAACATTAGGTAGCAAAGTACTGAAATCTAATTACATAATCCGCAGGATCAGCTAATTGGTAACATTTAATTTAATTAATGACTGTGAAAATAAAGTAACTTAGATTATTTGTCTATAATCATGTCTAGTGTGGACTTTTACACTGGCCATTTTTTAGTGTGGAGATGCTTTAAATTATGAAAAGTTCAAAATTTAATTTAGGTAATTTTCTCATATCTTTAAGTCATTTCTTTACTGTTACAATCATTTTACAAGACACATTTAGGAATATTTTAGAACTCCAAGTTCCAAGTTCTAGTAATTAAGATGTTAATGATAAAATAAGTGAACTTTTTTCTTCTTTGTGCATCAGGATAAAGTTGTACTATCAAGCATCAGGATAAAACTGTACTTCCTTACCCTCATCTTTTGTGGGACCTCATAGATTACAGTACCATTTCCTTTCGGCAAAAACACTGGTTCCCCTGGTCTCTCGAAAAGATAAAGCAGTCTCTGTTGAAGGCCAGCCATATTGGATACTGTGGAATCAATCAAAATTTTATATCATCGATTGGGTAGAAATAAAATCAGCATTCTTCATATTGCCATGATTCACATAGTACCAAAATTATATTACATTTTATCATAGACAATGAGAATTAGTGGACTTCGCAATGAGCTTTCCAATCAATAAAATGATGTGATTTTCAATTCCATCCCTCGTCTGGATTTAGCAGTTGAGCGATTTAATACCTTGATATGAATGAAACTATCTTAACTTCGTTAATAACGGTACATTGATGTTCCTGTTTTAGTATAGTTAAGATACGTACATATAGTAAAAACATTTAGAGAACACTTCATTGTCACATAAAACTGCTGAATAAATACGCCAATTGCGATCAATTCTATCGCATTATGCAACCCCACAACACATTTTTTTAAATTTAATTTTGTGGAGTTTGCTAGTAATGATTGTTTGGAAAATGTACTAAAATGTAAATATACGATTTAAGAAATCGTCTTACTAAAAAAATGTCTAACTTCTTGAAGTAGGCGCAGGATTATTACATAGATTTATAAATTTCAAACGTATAAATAGTTTGCAAGTTTCACTTGGTTTTTAAGGAAGAATTACACCAAATGGCGGTTCGATTAAAGGTTATAACGAGTGTCACATATAAATCTGTACGTCCCTATAATGTCGGCAGTAGTGCTAAAGTTCTAAAGGTTTCAAGTGTTTCAACCTCTTGACAATTATTAACTACAGGTCAAGATGGTCGCATGCTGGTTTAGAACCAAAGACTTCCCGAATGCGAAACTAACACAGTACCAACTGAGCTGCGGCTACTCGCTACCTCACATTCGATGTCATTTTCACACTGAAACAGATCGTATATTTTATCATCAATTTCAACGCTAACGTATATTTTTTGGCACATATCTTATTCTCAGAACGCACAAAAGACGCTAGACATATAGTAGACTATACTTCAAAAAGTTCATGTACAACATATATTCAAAACGTCCCTTACAAATGGGTTTCATGAAAGAGATACAAACGGATGCGTCATTGTTAGGCTTACGTAAAAATAACGCACTCAACTTTTACACACTTTTCTTTAGTTCAGATTGGTTCGTTGTGCCCTCAAATCTTGCAGCCTTAATTTAACTCATTTCCCGATTTCATGCAATGATAACATTTTTCACAGCACCGTAAGTCGGGTGACAATACAACATTATATTGTTACTTTCATATATTTATATATTTTAAAAATATATTCTAATAGTTTTGTAAGATGAATTTCTTTATCCTAAAATAAATACTAGCCTACATCGATGTTGCGTTTGCCTAGGTTATAACATCAGCTTGAGAAAAAGTATCCGAACACCGAAATAACTCGAGAAAATAATAAGAAACTTTCTAAAGATATACTTTTCTTATATAAATCGTACTAAAAGTAAAATAATAATAATAATAATAATACATGACTAAAAGGAAAATCATGAGTTTTTGAACAATTTATAAAGTAACTGTATATGAGAGAGCGTCCCATACTTTTCTTTTTAGTCATGTATAAACAAAATTATTATTTTTTTACTTTTTAGTAAAAATTGTTTATGAAAAGTATGTCTTTATTTTTTATATTTTTTTCTTGTATTATTAGCGATACGTATATTTTGCTTATAGAGTGAAAAATATACGATTCTACAAATAAAGCGGAAGCAGTAAATCGCCCTTCAGCAATGTGATCTTGACGAAAACATACACCGAATAGCACTGCTAGAAGGATGGTAGTGTGAGTAGAGAGGATAGGAAGACAGAGATATAAAGATGTTGTAATTATAATTTACGTATTCTAGTTTCCCAGGGTTAAATAGTTATAGCGTATACGTGTATTGTACATGAGCATCAAGTTTGTTGTCCAAATGATTGCTTTGAGGGATGTGTAGCTGTGAAAAGGTTTTACTTTTACAACATAAATATAAATGGGTTACACGTGACAGGAGTAAGCCATAGTGCTGTTATCGCCAAGAAAACTCGTTTTATATTATCTTTATGAATGGGTATCTGATTTATTAACCTGATATCACCTACGGCACTGAAAACATGGTTTAAATGATTTAAATGAACCTCGGGTCCGCTTGGCGAGCGCGGATAGGTAAACCATGCCCGAACTCGAGCCGACAGTGGATTAGGCCTCTCCCCGAAGGGAGGAGGTGGTCTACTGCTCCCACGCTGACCAGACGGGTTGGGAGAGGAGAGCCGAAACTCTCACTCACAGCAGCTCCCCAGTTGTCCTCACGATGCTGGGTCAACACCGACATTTTTTGAGCTCCCACCCGGAATCGAACCCGGGACCGCTCGCACTATAGTCGAGCGCGCTACCGACTAGGCTACGCAGGAGCCCCATATATATATATATATATATATATATATATCGATTCCCGGTGGAGGCTCCAACATTTTTATGTTGACCCAGCGTCGTGAGGACAATTGGGGAGCAGCTGTAAATAAAAGACAGTAGCGATCATAGTGAGAGCTTCGGCTCTCCTCTCCCAACATGTCTGGTCGGTGTGGGAGCAGTAGATCAACTCCTCCCTCTGGGTGAGGCCTCACCCAGTAGTGAATTCAATATGACTGTGAATTATATATATATGTATCACAGTCATATTCGATCCACTAGTGGATAAGTCCTCTTCCCGGAGGGAGGAGTTCGTCTACTACTTCCACGCTGACCAGACGGGTTGGGAGAGGAGAGCGAAGCTCATATACAGTCACTTTATAAATTCTTGAATTGGTGCGCCCCAAGATTTTGTTTTTAGTTGTGCATAAACAAAATTATTTTTTACTTTATAGTACTAATTGTTTAAGAAAAGCATGTCTTTGAAAAGTTATTTTATTATATTTTTTTTATTACTCAGGCTGTAAGAGTTCAACATAAGCGCGCACAAGGTGTAAATGCTTCTCCAGCAAAATTGTTCTATGTGCTTTGTTTCCTTATGCATTAACCCTAAGCAAGGTCCTGGATTCCCAGCAGAAGTTTGATTTGTTATCCTCTGCATCTCCGGAACGAATGGAGATATGAGAAAGTCACGAAAAATGGAAACTTGATAAATATAATGACGTAAGTCTTGTCTCTTTAGTAATTAACAATTGAAGGTGTACCTGCAGGTTGTAATTAAACAAGTATTATGATTGAACCTTGGAAACAATTACCCCTAAAATCAATTCATTGTGATGAATTCACTTATGTGCGGTAGGCAGACCTATGTTCATGTTTCCTGACAAAGCATATGCAATATTAAAAAGAAATAGAAATATTAAAGTGGTTAGAAACATTAAAAATAAGATGAATTTATAGAGACTTTAAATGGAGCTTCAAACTTTAAAACTTTTTTTTTCTCAAGGGTAGCAAAAGTGGACATAGTACCTTCTGGTTTTAAGGTAACGATATAGGTGACAGTTAGTCGTAAATACAGATGGCAAATGACAAAAAAGCAGCAAAGATATGCAATTAAACGTTTGTGACTAACGATTGGAAGTAAAGGGTTCAGGAATTATTTTAAAACTACTAACAGTTTGATGGTGCTCACAGGTTTGCCAACACATGAAAATAATTTTGTGTAACCCATATTATGTAGAATATTGAACATGGTTTAAGACCACGAAAACTTTATGAGACATTAGTATTAACTATAGGTACTGTAGATGAGTAAAATCATTTTTAACCTATTATATAATCAATACTTACACTGAGAGAAAAATTGATTGCATTTAGAAGGACAAAACGTAGATTCCGGTTACAGGCGGCTTTCCTGGCGCCACGGCAGGAGGACTGCATTCTGTGTTGGGGCTCAAGATTGTCTGTGCTGTGTTGGAAGGAACAGAACCAAGGTAGCAAGGATGGCGCAGACGTACCTGTACGTATGTTTGGTAGAGAACTGACAGGGTGGGGTTCTAGATTCTAATGATTAGAAGGTCTAGATTTTCTAGGTCATACATTTCATTTTCATGGTCGGTGGTCTAGAATTTCTTGGCTATACTCTTGGTTTTCTTGACAGTAATCTAGATTTTCTAGGCTTAAGCTTTCATTTCTTTAGCTGTTGTCAAGATTTTCTTGCTCATGCTCCTCGTTTTCTCGATGGGGGTCTATATTTTCTAGATTGTACCTTTGAATTTTTAAGTTGTGGTCTAGAATTTCTTGTCAGTACTCTTGGTTTTCTTGACGGTGGTCTAGATTTTCTACATTACACCTTGGACATTTTGAACGGTATTCTAGAATTTCTAGTGGTTGTTCCGTATTTTTTGGATATTGTTGTAGATTTTGCTGAACCACGCCTTCGACTTCTATAAATCCTTTTCTAGAATTTCTGGGTTATGCACATGATTGCCTGTACCGTGATCTAGATTATTTTGACTATACTACACATCATGGTCTAGAATTTCTAGGTTGTGCTCCGGATTGTCTGTGTGATGATCTAGAAAATCCACCCCAAATTTTCTTTAACCAGTTCCACATCATATTGAATTACATAGCACATGCCACAGATCGTTGTAAAAATAAATAGGAAAAGTTGTTTTGCAGAATCCAAATGTATACAAAACAAACAAACAAATTTACCTTCAAATGTCTGAATTAAACAACCAAATTTAAAATATCATAATATTAGACAACCAAAATATTAGAGATGCACATTCTGTTTAGTTCACTTCTTCACTTCAGTGCACAAAATATTATAATCAATACTTACGAAAAATTGTACCATTGTCATGAAAATTGTAGATTAGTTAGAACCAAGTTTTGTATTTAATGTGATTAGCTTTTCAGAGCTCAAGCAACCATTTTGAACACAAATAATAAAAACAATATTAAAAAACTTTTTAAAACATATTTTTCTTAAACAATTTGTGCTAAAAGGTAAAAAATAATTTTGTTTATGCATGACTAAAAAAAAGCAAGAGGGACGCTATCATATATAGTCACTTTATAAATTATTCAGTTGGCGCGCACCACAATTTTCATTTTAGTCATGTTTAAACAAATTTATTTTACACTAGACCAGCGTTTCTCAACCTCAAGCATCCTGCGACCTCCTTTCACCATGCCTTCTAGCCGTTTCACCATACTTTCTAGCAGGCGACCCACAATTATTTTATTTTGTGAAGTATTTGCTTTTCATTTTAAAACATAACAGTTTACTTCCTGCATTTATAATAAATATTCTAATTATATTATCCAAAACTCTTCAGCAAACTGCGTTATCTTTAGTAATTCTTTAATTCTAATTCTAGCTCTAGCGGTTTAGGCCATGCACTTTATACAACAATAGGTTTGTTGGCCTATTTGAGTCAAAGATATGGACTTTTCCCTAGCATTTTCCTAAACTACCCGTGATGATAAACCTTTATGCCAAATTTCGTATCCCTAGCTCAAACGGTGTAAAAATCGATTTTTAGGGTTCGTGATTTTGGATTCAAGATGGCGTCTTTTTTTTATACATTTTGTAATATGTTTGTAACATACTCATGATTTTACAACTTCATAAAAATTTCATTTCAGTAGCCCCAGTGGTTTAGGCTGTTTGTTCTAAACAACAATGGATTTGGCGGCGATTTTGGATCCAATATGGCGTCTTATTCAAAAGTTTGGATATCTCCCGTTACCTATTCTTGATCATTCACCTTCATAGCAAACTTGATGTTTCTAGCTCTAGTAGTTTGGCTTAGGAATATTGATGAGTGAGTGTGTCAGTGAATCAGTGACCATGGGGTTTTGTAGTATGTGAAGGATTTTAGTACGATTGTTTAAGAAATATATGTATTTAAAAAACTTTTAATACTTTTTGTGAGTTATTTCGGTGTTCGGATACGTTTTCTCAAGCTAATGTTTTATGCGCCAAATCCTAAAGTGTTCTGCAACCAGTCAAACGATAGATCGTTGCAGGATAGTATTTATTTTAGGATAAAGAAGTCCATATTTAAAAAGATAAATATTAAAATATGCTACTAAAATATATAAATATATGAAAGTAACAATTGAATATTGTATTATCGCCCGACTTACGTCGCTGTGCAAAATTTCATCATTCTATGACGTCGGGAAATGAGTTAAATTAACTTTCGAAATCTGAGGAAACCACGAACTAACTATTGTGAACTAAAGAAGAGAATGTAAAAAAAGAAAGTAAAAAAAAAGCCTGATGTTTTTCCGTCCATAAGCAGCAGAAGACTACATAAGTGTATCGACCGTTAAACAATACCGTTCATTTCCAAACTGTTCTAAGGCGTAATAAAGTTGAGGAATCGAATGGTGTGATTCTAAACTCGCTAACAGAAGTGTAATATTCGAGCCTTAGATTCGATTTTTAGTCTCGTGTTTCTATAGTCTCGTAGAGGGACCACGACAAGGTGTCACGACGACAAGTTGTAGCACAATGCTCGGCTCACTGGCGTCAAGTTGTATCACTTTTATTTTGGTTCGCTGGCGACAAGGTATCACGACGACAAGTTGACCCACATTCCTGAAGTGGTACAACTTGTCGGGACTGCACCCGACAGATTATAATACTTTTATTTCGGTTCGCTGGCGACAAGGTGTCACGACGACAAGTTGACCCACAAAATGTGGTATAACTTGTCACCGTGACACCTTGTCATTGCCCCTCGTAGACGTGTACGGACACGTGAATATCTAAAAAATCAGAACTAGAGAGCTGATTAAAAAGCCGTTGTGAAGCTCCTGAAGCGTACTTTGAACATTTGACAGCACTGTTTCTCAAAATAAAAACCTTTACTCTAAAATTTAGACTCAAAAATAAGTAAAGGAATGTATAAAATTGATGATGATGATGATGATAATGATT
>JAGDQP010003428.1:77895-92372 GCA_022664845.1 Lepisma saccharinum
TCATACCAAATTTCACTGTTCTATCTTTAGTCGTTTAGGCTGTGTAACCTTTGAAATTTTAGGTTTTTCGGCCATTTTGAATCCAAGATGGCGACCTTTTCAAAATGTCGGAATTTTTCCTTTATCTACTTATCATCCTCTACCTTCATACCAAATTTCATGTTTCTAGCTTACTCCAAACACCCTAAACAATATGATGAGAGAGTCAGTCAGTCAGTCAGTCAGTGAGTGAGTGAGTGAGTGAGTGAGTGTCAGTTAGCCTAAAATGTGCAATTTCAGGGGTCCACAACTAGAAGATAGTTTGAGATACGAATATGAAATTTTGTACATCTGCACATATTTACCATATCTCCTTAACGGCAAAAGCTCATATTTCTATCTTTAACATCTTTTTTCTTACGGAGCCCCCAAATCGTCGATTTTGCCATAAACTCTTGTTCCTGTATAACATGCTTCTGGCAGTGCTGACGTTTTCTGACGCGAAGAACTTGGCTCATGCACTGCCGTGCATGTTGATTCCATAAACAAACACGGGACATTTTAGCGTTCCGGCAAACGTTTTTGTGACATCGGGACAGAGCTCTGGGAAAGGGACGATCCCGTATTTTACGGGATGTATACGACTTCTACCGTGGGGCCCCTAAACTGCTCTTCCACCCGGGGCCCCGAGCGTCTCAGTTCGACACTGGTCATCGCCCCCAACTTTTTACCGTTGAGCTACGACCGCTCTATTCTATTATTTGGTGTAAGTTTTCAGGCACGTACTGCCTACTTTCAATTGCTTCGAACATATTTTGAAGACCGTCTGCAAAATACTTCATTTGTTTTACTCAAAACTACGTCATAGTGCTATTACCGCCCGTACAACTCATTTTATCTTATCGAAACTACGTATCCATCTAGTTATTTATCTTGGGATTGTAGATGTCTACGTGGTTTGTAATTAAACAAAACAAGTATTGTACAGGCGACCCTAAACATGTATTTGAAGCAATTAGAAGTTTATGGTTCTTGTGTGAAGCCTTATTTCAAGTAATAGACCCTGCAATTGAACCCAATGCATTTTTTCCTCATTCTGAAAATTTTCTTCTAATTATGATATTAGGTGAAAGGAAACACATAAGACAGAGTTCGTGCATAAATGCCTGACGTCAGTTTCCAAGCCAAAGTCAATTAGAACCTTCTTAACACCTAAAATTAAATTTGTTGTAACATAGTATTCTAATTCATAGGGACGCCTGTAAGGTAACTTCTCCACATATAGAAAATCAGTGATGATGGCATTAAATCACAAATTCAGTTTGGAACAGTGCCAAATTGGGATATAAAAGGTTTCCTCTGCCACACTCAGGCAGTGTTCGATTTGCCGTGGGGGATGCCGGGGATTTTCCCTGGTGCGTGAGAATTTCATCCCCGGTTGTTGATTCCGAATATCATCCCAACCTGAAATGAAATCTTTGTATTTCTACTCAAACAGATAGTATGTTGCAAACTAACAGCAACAACTAGTGTTAGTATACCCCCTTGTAATGTATCACAAATCGAACACTGAGTTAAACAATGTGTCAAATTGGTTTCAGAAGCTTCACGCAGTCTGGGGAGCTCAGTCCAGAGATGGGCACGCCACAACCTCTCTATTGTCAAGATCAGCAATGTCTAAGTTCTTTCATAAATCAAAATTCAAAGATACAAGTATTGTATTGAAAGATTTAGAACAGCATATCTTAACTTGTGTATAGCTGTGAACATCTGCTGTTAACAGTTCAGCAAAACACCTCATGTGGCTGGTTAGTTGGGAAGGGTGCGGGTGGAGCTCGAGAAATGAGAACACAAGAGTACATAATTTGTATATTTTTAGCCTGTAATTTACATATGGAGAAAAATATATTTACTTTGTAAAGAGATAGGCTTGTTAAATTGAAAATTCACATTTTATTAGTAAAGAGTGATTTTCTTTTCCTGCAACGCACAACCGGTAAACAATTATATAAAAATTCCGTTGATATTTTTATGTCGTTCATGTAATTTACATCCAAATCTATACAACTTCGATCAAATCATGTTTAATATTAAAAAAAAAAAATATTCATTTCCTGAATTTTTCTAAATTTCAAAGACGAAGATGAACTATCCGAAGATTTTACCCGATTTTAATTTTCTTATTTTTACATGATTTCTTTAGTTCACAATGGCTCTTGGTATCCTCAAATTTTGTCCCGTTAACTCATTTGCCGACGTCATAAAAGGATGAAATTTTGCACAGCGACGTAAGTCGGGTAAGAGCACAATATCCGTTGTTACTTTTATATATTTGTATATTTTTATATATTTTAAAAGCATATTTTAATATTTTTGTTCTAAAATAAATACTAGCCTGCAACGATGTTGAGTTTTGACTAGTTGCAGAACACTTTAGGATTTGGATCACAAAACAGCTTGAGAAAAAGTATCCGAACATCGAAATAACACAAAAGAGAAATAATTAAAACAAAAAACTTCAAGACATACTTGTCTTAAACAATTCGTACTATAAAGTAAAAAAAATAATGTGGTTTAAGCATGAATTAAAAAGTATGGGGCGCGCCAATTTAAGAATTATAAAGTGACTGTTTATAAGAGCGCGCCCCATGCTCTTCTTCTTAGTCATGCATAATCCAAATTATTTTTTATTTTTAATACATTTTTCTAAGAAAAGTGTATTTAAAAAGTTCTTTTTTATTATTTTTCTTCTTAGCACCATAGACCACTTTTCAGCACTATAGCGTCCCGAAAAAGAAAGATGAGTTTCTTTTATAACTTTCGGTAACTCGGCTTTACCCAAACGAAAATGACTCGGTCCGAAACTTGACGCGAATAACCTGGTCCGAAACTTGAGACGAATGACCCGGTGACCCGAACGACCTGGAATCTTATCTTCACCCAAACGACTAGGCTGACTGTGACTCGGCGACCCGATGCTGGTATCTTGACCTTGTGGCCCAATCTTACACGGTGACCTCGTCTTGTTCATGTGGTTTGAATGTATCAATATTGCAATTTGTGAGATTCCTTGAGAAGTGAGCTTATGTAGAGGAACTTCATTTTTTAGAATTTGAATTTTATTTATTGATATTAAGGAATCTAAGCCTCAGGCCGGTATAGGGGAGGGGAAATGATTCCGGAAGGTGTCGGCCAGGGCCTATGTTGAAGGTACGATCCCGGCATTTTCCTGGTGTGACTGAGGGAAAGCTTTGGAAAACCTCAAACAGGATGGGTGGCCGCTAGAAAATGTGAAACGCATTCACACGGATTATACATCTTAGAAAATTATGGTATCAAAAAAGATTTTCAAAAGAATCCTATCTACTAACTTATTTATTCGTTTAATAAACTCCTAACATAGAGGCCAACTTTTCAAAGAATTGTGCACTTTTTCATACAAGCATGAAATTTGATATAATAAGTATAGAAGCTCATTTTAAGATATTGAGGAACTTTGAAATTGACGTAGGAGTCCCAGAAATCCAAAATGGCGCCCAAGATTTAGAAAATAATTATTGATCATAGTATTTGAGTGATTTTCAGATTACCTTTTGTATTTTATGGTACTAAACGGAAATTAAGATCCTTTTATCATTAACCACTTTTAACTAACGGTAAAACGTTAACGGTTAAGCTACTACGGATGGCTCCTTTAAATCCAAAATGGCGGTCATTTATTCAAATGTCTTTATTTATTACCAGACTTGATTAACTTTCTTGTTCCCATATTTTCAGGTTGTAACTTTCTTAATCTCCATTTCAGATCAAGGATATTTACTAATTCTAATTTAACTCAAGGCCTCTCCAAATCCAAGATGGCGTCCATTACTTCAAATATCTTTATTAATGGTTAGATTTAGCTGTTTTCAGATGATGATCTCCTCAACATGAATTTCAGACCATTGAAATATATTCACTCAAACATCCTTGAAATACATGATGGCGGCCATTAATTAAAGTCTCTTTATTAATGACCACACTTGATTGTAGTGTGATCGGTTAATGAAACTAAAACTAATTTGGATATTGGGGTATCTAGTATTCGTACCATGTACACCATGCGTTAACCCCTCAACAGGAGCAGCAGCGAGTTGACATCTGACTGTTCCCTCCTCACCCGTCACAAACCTGAAGCCATTTCTGGGCAGAATGGTGACAGAGGATGAAAAGTGAGTCCTATACCATGACATTACACGCAAACAGTAGTGGTTACTTAAAGGGGGGACCGCATGAACTGTGACAAAACAGGAATTCCACCCTTGCAAGGTGATGTTTAGTGTTTGGTGGAATACCCGTGGGATAATCCATTTTGAGCTCTTTCCAGGTAACCAAACCATCAATGTAGATATCTACTATTAGTAGCTTGAACGCCTTTGGACTGCATTGTTGGAGAAACGTCCTGCTTTTATTAACCGCAAGGGTATGTTCATCCACGGTGATAACGCGCGCCCATACACGGCAAATAGGACCTGTGCTAAGATCGAGGAACGTGGTTGTGAGAAACTAACCCACTCGGCGTTTTTACTAGATCTTTCACCAAGATACTATTTTTTTTCACAGCCTACAAAACACTGAAAAATAAGGATGACGTAGGACGAAAAGTGACCCAGATCTTTGTCTCCAAAACTGGTGAATTCTTTCAGCGGGGGATTCAACAACTGGATGATAGGTGTGTGTTGTGGAAACCGATGGAGACTATTTTCCTGACTAACGGTAGTGTTCCAGGTAATTTATCGTTATTTTCCTCACGGTGCAAAAATACGACATTACCTATCGGATAAGCTGATAAAATGCTAGCGCGAGGAAGGCAAAGGATTATGGAGACAACTGATCCAGAGCAGTACTCAGAACAGGAAAGTGCTCAAAAGTGTATGACAACATCGAACACAACCCTAGTGCTACCACGGTGTATTATGCAATCTTGGTACCATTTTTGATTCTCGGGACAACTACATCAATTTCAAAGTGCTTCAATGTCTTAAAATGATCTTACAAGTATGTCTAGTCATATTGCCAAATTTAATGCTTTTATGAAAAAATAATAATAATAATAATTAAAAACATTTAAAGACATACTTTTCTTATTCAATTCGCACAAAATGTAAAACATAATTTTGTTTATGCATGAGTAAAAAGAGAAGGATGGGGCGCTCTCTCATATACAATCATTTTATACATTCTTCAATTGGCGCACCCCATGCTTTTCTTTTTATTCATGCATAAACAATATATATATTACTTTTAGTGCGAATGGCTTAAGAAAACTATGTATTAAAAAAGTTTTTTTTTAAATTCATTTTTTGGAGTTATCTCGGTGTTCGGATACATTTTCTCAATTTAATGTTCTGTGACCCAAATCCTAAAGTGTTTTGCAACCGGTCAAATGCAACATCGTTGCAGGCTAGCATTTGTTTTAGGATAAAGAAGTTTATGTTAAATATATAATAAAATATGTTTTTAAGATATATAGAAATATATGAAAGTAACAATAAAATATTTTATTGTCACCCGACTTATATCGCTGTGCAGATTTGCAACACTGTATTACATCGGAAAACAAGTTAAATTAACGTTGCAAGATTTGAGGACAACACGAACCGTTGTGAACTAAAGAAAAGCATATAAGTACCGGTAGACAATTCTTTACCTAATCGTCCCATTATAACGGAGATATTTGAATTAATGGACGCCATCTTGAATTTCGATGGTTTATGGGTACACTTTAAATTAGTTACAGTGTCCAGAGAATGTCAGATTTGTGTTCGGTACCGTAAAGACACATGTAAAATCTGAAAATCTACGATTTGAGTTGCCAGGGTTCAATTTTCGGCCAGGACATTGATAATGTTCGGTAAAATTTATTTCATATGCACCATTTAAGTAACTATGGATTTGGGTCCGAAATAACGAGTGCTATGTGCATTGCAGTTTAAAATTCACTATCATCCATGCTCCATGCGGGATTCGAATCAGCAACTTCATCAATGGCGACCCAGCATCCTAGCCCACACGGATTCATAAGTCGGTCGGTAGAAGAACGCTGAAGAGTTTCCTTCAGTGTTCCCATGCCTGGCACTTTGAGGTGCACTCAGCCTCTTATCAAATTAAGTACCAGTGTGTCCTTGGTATTCCTGGACAAATTGGGAGGTAAAGGCGGTCGAACGTGGAAATGACCACCCCGCCCCACTTCCTGTCGTTGGTCGAGAATATGTGGAATCCTACCTCCACATCCTTAATGCGCCGTACACGGCGCGTGCACATTGCACATGAGAAAATACATTTATCCTCTGTTTAGCTATAAAATACCTAACATCAACTCCTCACAAAAAATATTTCTAAATATTCACAAAGATGAAAAAATGAAGCAAATGTAAAAAAACAAACAAAAAAAACATATTATTTATTTCAGGATTGACTGATAAATGACAAATAACTGATCAACGATAGCCATGTGATAAAATAAATATCTCTGATGATAACCACTACGCTGACTGGGTTCCAATTTAACAGATGTCCGCTGCGTCCAATTTAACAGATGTCAGAATGGGGTTCGCGGAGGCTGCTCCCCCTACTCATGGGAAATCGCTTTATTTGTATAGCATTATTTCAACAATTTGTCGAAGGAAAATCTTCGATTTGTTTCCGGGCTAAACTACTTTATCTAGAAATATCCATTTTGGGGGATACCGCTATCTATTCCGTGGTAAAACTTAGCGATATGAGAAAACTGTGACAAATTTATAGTTAAAATTTCATTTAGCGGGAAAACATTGAAAATGTTCCTTGTCTATTCCATCTCCACCTCCTTTCGAAAAACTTAAATTCGCCACTGGATTTCAGCTTCGATTTTACAAAGTAGACTTATTAATAAATATGAGAATTCGGACTTCGGCTCGACAATTGGTAGTCACGAGGATTTAAATTCCGCGGTCGACTCTCCTGATTGAGGTGTTCTAAGGTTACCCTCACTTTAACCAGGCGAATACCGGGATTATTCCCCAGGTAAGGCACTGGTAGGTACTTTTTACATCATCACTTCGCTTCCTCTTTCCGGCCTGAGCCAAAGATGCATAAAGCCCATAAGTAAATTAAAATTCAAACAACTGGGGCCACGGTGGCTCAGTTGGTAGAGTGCTCACGTCTGGTACTAGGGGTCGTCGGATCGATCCCTGCTCATGCCATGTGGGCTTTGTGGTGGACAAACTCCGTGTGCGTGGGTTTTCTCGGGGTACTCCCGTTCCTCCCACTTTCTTCATTCCACCAATTCCCATCTTCATCCATATGGCCTGAGCCATAGTTGCATAAAGGCCATAAATAAGATCATTCAAATTCAAACACTATACAATTTCAAATTTAGTATTACTAGTTTATTTCTTATGTTCTTAATCCATGAATCATTACCAAGAATTCTGTATCTGTACTTCAAAAGTGTGGACTTTAAAAAGATAATATATTGTAGCACATACCTTTCTGTATCTTGGCGTCTCACTGCAAGTCTTCAGCTAAATCTATACACTTTATTGCTTTTTTTTTAACAAAATACAATCTTACAAAGGAAGTTAGGGGTCAGGGTTAAGAAGTGTGTTGCAATCAATGCGGTTTTAGGTGCAGTCTCGTCTGTAATCAAACAGGATGTTCATATCTATGGTTGAGGCAAACATGGTATACAGGAGAGAAAGATGACACCAATTATATTAAGAAATGAAAATAAAAGGAAGTTATTGAGAGTATTGTTTCTGCCTTATTTCTTTGAACGGGAGAAACAACAACGGAAGTCGCTTCCTCACTTATTTCTACTGATTGAACCACTTCCTTCTCCTGTGATTTGAAACTAGTTATCTTTTGTGGGAAGTTAAACTCATGTTTTTTTGTTTTGTTTTTTTCCTCATGAAAGTTGTGAGTGAATTTTTATTAACGTTCTGAAGGAGCTGGTGTGCTTTCCGAGGTCTGCCATGAAAGTTGTTCACATACTATAAACATGCCCTTGTATTAAATTTACGGCTATTTCAAAGCAAAGGGAAGGCACCTTTATTAATGATAAACAGTGGAAACATTGGTGAAGATGGCCGACAGCAGGATTCGAAACTGCGGGCTTACCCAGTGCCAATTGAGAGTTCAGGACGTTGATCATTAACCCCAAGTTTTACAATCGACCGCTAAGATTCTAGGCAACGCTAAGTTGAAGCCAAGTCATATTTTGCATACTTGAAATACGAGTTAGCTTCAACCAAGCGCTGAGTAGAAGCTAAGCGGTCGGTTGTAAAACTAGAAGTAAATCATTGGAACTGGGTTGGAGGAATCTTTAAACCGCTGTGCTACAGATATAGACGTTCTACGTTCTTAATTACTTTTCCCATTACAGTGAGCATTTCATATTAGAACAATCTCTGATATAGGCATCTCCATGATCATCACAATTGTCCTGGGTTAGGAAGTGTTCTGCGAAACAAGTTTACTCCGTCCCCTTTGTCTTGGTATTAATCTTTCACTTTTGTCTAATTGCATGATTTTTTCTCTCGTAGTTTGACCAAATTGTGTAGGTCAATCAAAGTATCACTTATCTTAATTGTACAGAAAAGTGACATGTTAATCCAGAGGATTTAACGATTGTTTCAATTTAACGTACAGAATTGTGGATTCCACCGAGTAAGCCCCAAAACGATTTACGAGGGGGTGTTGATAAGTTCCTGGATTTATCCAAAAATAATTGAGATAGGGAGAAGGTACTGCTGATTTATTCAACCTATTCTCCTCTGAGCCTACCACATTTAGCACACCACCTCTGCAGTTTCTGTAGCCCCTGCAAAAAGAAGTTCTTTGATTTCACCTGAAACCAGCTCTCTGTGGCTTCGATGACGTCAGAAATGTCACCGAATAGATGTCATTTCAGATATTTTTTAGTTGTGTGGGAACAGGTACTAATCATAGGTGCTAGATCAGATGAATAGAGGGATGTTCGACCAATTTGAAACACATGGAATTCAATTTTTCAATCACAATCTGGGACTCATGTACAGGAGCATTGTCCTGCAAAAGCAAGATGCCTTTCGCCAATTTCCCTCGACGTTTCTTCTTGATAACCTCCTTTAATTGGCCCAGAAGTTTAGCACAGTATTCGCCACTTATCGTAGAACCATCGTGGAGGTAGTTCACCATCAAAAATTCCATTCCTGTCCCCAAAAATGATGCCAAAACCTTCTTCGACGAGTTCTCTGCACGAAACTTCTTCGTACGAGATGACCCCTTGTGGCGCCATTTCATGGACTGATCCTTGGTCTCGGAATGGAGCCATGTTTCATCCTCAGTCAGTAATCTGGCAAACAGATCCTGTTCACCAGCAAGAAAACGAGCCAAAATGGCCTCCGATGACTTCATTCGGTGCCGTTTCTGATCACTGTTCGAGCATTTGGGACTCATTTGGCAGAAAGCTTCCTCGTGTCCAGTACATGATGAATCTTACACGCTCCCGGGAGATGTTCAGTGTGTCTGCAATCTTCATAGCTGGTATTCTCCGATCCATAAGAATAAGGTTATACACAGCATCACATATTGCCAGATCCATTACTGGTTCAGGGCGCGACTGGAGACCTCTTCTTCGACACTGAAATGTCCAGTCTTGTATCGAGATGTCCAGGTTTTTATGGTGCTGTACGAAGAAAAACTTATCACCCAATGTTTGTGACATTACACCATGAATGTCCTTCTCAGACTTGCCTTGAAGGAACAGAAACTTGATCACACCCCGAACCTCCGGCGTCGTGAAATTGGCTTGTACCTCTGCCATGACTACTTTCAAAGCTGGAAAGCCATAATAAAACTGGTGATGGGCAAAACTCATACCCCCGTGTATCTTTGTCTCTACCTATATTTCCACAAACAACAGGGTGTTCCTAAATGAACATTACGATATTAACACTACACGTTTTCAAACGAGATATAATTCGAAATTGGAAAACGAGGGGAAGAAGGAGAAGCTAGAAACTTCTCAGCACCCCCTCGTAGCACTGGGCAGTCTTTTTAAAGAGCCTATTGCTACTTACAGACTAACAGACATCACAAACTTTCCAGTTTCAGTTATACAGGCCATTCTGTTCATTTCAATTTTATCTACTATTAGTTTTACGCATTTGGCTTGTAAATTTACGGATAAAAAGAATCAAATGTACGTTAAAGAGATTTGTGTCATCAAATGGAAAGAAAAGACCAACAGTATCTTAATTGTTCGAACTAGAATTCTTTGATTAGGTATAGGAAACTGTTCTCTAAATGACGCGTGAAGTAGGTGTATGTATTATAAAAATATAAAGAACTAGAAATAAATATAGAAACCATGGATGTTGTATTAGTTATTGCCTTATTTAATGTGTACGGCAACAAGGAACATGCACAGAGCGGCCGTAGTTCAGTTAGTAGAGCGTTGAATTCGCATTCGGAAGGTACTGGGATCGATGTCAGCGGTGGGTCATCCACAAAGGTTTTGTAGCTTTTTCCTCAATCACAACAGGGTAATGTTGGGATGATATCTTGACAACTAGGCCCTTGTAGTTTCTTTCCCACATACTCTCCACAATTCTATCCCGGCCTGAGCAAACCAAACCTAAAGGCTATAAATACATTTCACAGTTAACATACAATATGCAATGCCTCATTCTATGTATTTGCATGGTTTTATGGGATTACCTTCTCTGTTTCTCACTGGCGGAAGGTGGGAAGGTTTCTCACTGGTGGAATACTGCGCACTTAAGGAATTTTGGTTTAAAGCATCTTACTATTGCACATACAAAGATTGACAACTACGTGATTGTAATATATAAAATTTGTTCTTCAATATAAACCCTACTTCATGATATTGCTAGTACTCAGTTTCGAGAAATAATTACTTATATTAGAGTCAACATTTGCACAACATAACCCACCCTGTTGGGGATTATTGCGCGCAGTGTGGGGTAATTCTGCTCGCATATCAAAAGGCAAAGATAGATTTACTTTAGATGGTTCATCTAAGACATCATTTTTTCTTCACAAAATACGACTATTGTGTCTGAATTAAGGAATTTTGATTTAGTACATAGTTCTCAAGTTCAATTCTCGGCTGGAGTCCCACTTCGTGAGGCAAACTGGGGAGTCATGTGAATAAAGACGTGATGACCACTTGGTCTAGAAAGCCCCGAATACGCCTGTTCGTGACCAGGTGGCGCGCAGTACTGACCACATTGTCATCAATCAGGTGGACTCAGTTCCATCAACCGCGGACAGATGGCGTTGGAACAGATTCATGACCTTTCGGTCTGTAACGCCCGTGGTTATTATTATATTATTACATTATTCTCAAAAGCATGTCTTAAGTAAAGAGTATTCATTTCAGTCACACTATTTAATAGTTCTAAAATGTATTATGACCATAGTTTTACAAAGTATAAAACATAGAATACTGATTGCTACAAAATAGATTTAAAAAAAAAAACTTTCTCTATACGACGACAACATTAATTTTAAAAGTAAACAGGTAGGCTATAAATGTTAGCTCTGGATAAGGAAGTGAATGATTATAGTGATAACGCAGAAGGGAAGGGACAATACTGCACAGTAAATACGTGTGCGCAGAATAACCCCACGGCAACCTTTGAACTTAACACACAATATAGCCGAATAACATACAGAAAATAAGTCACTATTAGCTTTAAATTATACATAAATATATAGAGTGATGTAACGGTGTATACTCACCTCAATTTTCTAGACGTCACCGTATACCCACCTAAAATTTATGAAATATGCAGATAAAATTATATGGCATAGTAAGGGTGAAATGTCGTTACAACCAGCGAAGCCTACTTGCCTAAAAATGTAGCATTACACCCCTGAATATATACACTACTCACATGTAATTTGTGTTGGTTTCTCTTCCAGTTTGTTTTTGAACAGACAAACTTCCCGCAATGCAGAGAAATGACAAGAAAATCATACTAAATAACATAGCATTCGATAAAACACCAACTAATGACTCCAAAGAGTCACCACATCTCTGAAGTAATTGGACAATGTGCCTCTAAAAACCAAAACTTTCTAATACCAAATAAATTATTAAACACTCAGACAAACGTTTGTGTGTAATATTTCCAGCTTCGTAGTATTCACCCACCTTCCTTCACTCTTCAGCTTCACATTTTATGGTAATTATGGCGATATGTGAGTTGTCACGCGGAAAGGGATCCAACGAAAGATTACAAAATAGGAACTAACGCTCTTCAAAGTTTAAATGTAATGATCAGCTGATGACAAATCTGTTACTATGTTAAACAATTTTAGGATGAATTTTACTGATATGAGTTGTTTCCAGAGAAATAAATATTGATTGACATACAGAAATACATAGGAACGTGTTTCGATTTCTGACCCACAATGACTCTTCATATGTGACCCCTGACATATAGGCTACAAGATTTAAACATAAATGTGTATTAATGTCGTTAAGACCAGCTTGAGAGGGTCACTCTGACTTTTAAATGACGTTGAAATCTTACTACTGATACTATGAATATGCCGGTAAAGAAGAGGTAAAATTAGTTTAGCTTAAAACTACGAATACAGTACAACATATGGTTTTGAAACCGCAGTTACCATTTTAAAAGTAAAACACACAGCATCAACATGAATAAACTATATGTAATACTTTAGGATGGAATAATTATGATTTTTATTATAAGCGGGGTGTTTATATATATATTAGGGTGTCCATAAAGTCCGTTGCCACCCCGTGTATCTTCGAAACGACGGCGAATATGAACAAAGGCAAAAACACGTATTTCATTATTTTGAGGGGCTTGAATTTTGAGCTATAAAAGTATCACCTCAGACCCCCCCAAAAAAATTGGAGTACAGGGGGTCAACTCGAAAATTTCCAATGGCAAAGGGGGTCGAGTAATATATCGTTTGAAAGGTGTCGACCAGGGCTCGAAATGGAAGTTTTCAAGAAACGGAACGCTTCATCTTTGATAACATGTTATTATGCCCTTTTTGCCTATGATTAACATAGTGAAGAGACGGAACGGTAAGATTCCAGATTTTCACGAACCGGAATAGCGTTCCAGTCTGCTCCGGTCTATTTCGAGCCCTGGTCTCGACAAAAGAAATAGTTTGCCGAAAGTTTCAAGTCGCTATGTTGACCCATCCAAAATGGCGGCGGTCACATTTCGTGTCCATAAAGTCCGTGTATCTTCAAAACGACTGGTAATATAATAAAAACCGCAAGAACACGTCCTTCATTATTTTAAGGGGTTAACATTTTGAGCTATAAAAGTTCCACTCCGTGTCCCCTAGGGGGGAGTAAGCGGAGTTCAGTGTGTACGTAAAAATGCCAAATGACAAAAGTGGTAAAGTGATACCTAGTGTCAACGGGTTTGACACAAGTAATAATTTGGGGAACCTTAGAATTTTAAACTATTCCATATTCCAAATGGCAATAAGATGTAAGTTATAAAACGAAAGTTCTATTCTTCACTCAGACAGCAAGAGGTCTAGAAGTTATTGTATCTAACTGTTGTTGTCATGATTCTTTTCGAAGTTCTAACATACCCACAAGTATGCTGCTATATTAGTCCATAGTTTTGAAATGTTAGGAACATTTCGAAACATTTTCTTTTTCTTTAATTTTCTTTATGAGAGTTTGCTGATGAATGCAAATTGTCAATGCTGTGAAGAGGTTCCAAATTGCTGATAATGAGTTTTCCAGTGTGTTCCTACGTACATATGCCTTAACCACTAAATAGTGTATTTCCAGTTACACTTTGCTGATGAAAGTTTCGGAGATACACTCGTTGAAGTTACTTATTTATAGGCTGAACATGTAGAAACTATTCAGTGGTTAAGGCACATGTACCTAGGAACATGCTGGAAAATTTATTGTCAGCAATTTGGAACCTCTTCACAACACTGACACTTTACATCTATCAGCAAACACTCATAAAGAAAATTAAAGAAAAAGAAAGTGTTTCAAAATGTTCCTAGCATTACAAAACTACGGGACTAACATAGCAGCTTACTTTGGGTATGTTAGAACTTCGAAAAGAATCATGACAACAACAGTTAGATACATATTTTGCTGTGAAGATTAACTTCTAGACCTCTTGCTGTCTGAGTGAGAAATAGAAGTTTCGTTTTAGAACTTTCATCTTACGGTCATTTGGAATATAAAACAATTTGAAATTTTCAGGTTTCCCCAAAACATTTCTTGTATCAAACCCGTTGACACTAGGTATCACTCGACCAAGTTTGTCCTTTGACAATTTTTCGTAGACTCTGACCTCCGTTTACTCCCTCTAGGGGACACGAAGTGGACATTCATAGCTAAAAATGTTAGCCCCTTAAAATAATGAAGGACGTGTTTTTGCGTTTGCTCATATTCGCAGTCGTTTCGAAGATATACAGGGTGTCCATAAAGTCCGTTGCCACCCCGT
>JAGDQP010003429.1:0-32015 GCA_022664845.1 Lepisma saccharinum
TCTCACACACACACACACACACACATATATATATATATATATATATATATATATATATATATATATATGTATGTATGTATGTATATGTATATATATGTGTGTGTGAGAGAGAGAGAGAGAGGGAGGGAGAGAGAGAGAGAGAGAGAGAGAGAGAGAGAGAGCGTGTTTAATTCCAACTAGTACCGATGGAATCACCAGTCACGAAGCAGAATTGAGAACTTGCTTTGGGGAAAATCTAATCACTTCGACCCAGTTTTGTATTAAGTTCTTTATCTAAATACCGTAAGTAAATAAATAAATAATTCATATTGGCGATCCTATCCACTGCGTTACAGACCGCAGAATGGGACATTATTTTTTTATCCTAAATTCCTGAAGGGTCCCGCGCTAATTAGTTCTATTACGGTATGGTTGGAAAGTCTGCATGCTATGAAAAAAAATCTGCATTCGAATAGCGATGCTACCAAGGAATGCGACCATCGAGCTGTACGTAACGATACTGGAGTGACTGCTTAGTATTGAAAGATAGACCAGATCAAATATTTAAACTAGTTTGTCCATTTCCACTCTAATCCAATATGGAAAATTTTCAGTTCTAACACTACTTTATACGCTTCTTATCGCTGTACGGCCCGTTTTTATTTGTTTTAGTTCCTGAGTTATTCATAATAGTATACCTTAATCTGCATGTAATAGAAAATACTGCAAATAACATTTACGATTTTTTGTTGCAAGAATTAAGACATAAATAAGAAAACTGATCGCACAGCGATATCAATAATGAGCTGAGTTAGAACTGAAACATTTTGGTCCATAATAGTTTATACTGTAAGTGGACAAACGAGATAAAGTGTCCTCTCCACTTCCTGGTCTCATATATTCATGTGATTTTTGGCAGCATCAGTAGTCAGTTCAGTATCGCTTTTAGATAGAGGTCATTGCGCGCGACTCATGTTACTTTAATACCGAAATCATAATTTTAAAGATTTTTTCCATTCACGTTAAGGTCTAAGAGATAGGAATTAATGCAAAGAAAAGGGAAATAATAATATATCCATCATGAAGGAGGGAAAGAGAGAGATAAAGCTTATACATACACACATAATCGAACAAAATCAGAGAGAAAGGAAACTAAAGGAAGAGACAAACATGATAAGATCTAAGAATGAAAAAATGCGAGGGAAATTGATATTTATTTTTTCTGGGATATTTTGGTATTTCGGATATCAATGGGCACAAATTTTTCTGTAAGTCGAATAAATAAATTTCGGCGTGCACTTTGGAAGCCGGTTATTTCTAATATCAGCTATGAACTCAGCAATATTTGACTTATGTATTTATGTAGGGGTAACGAGCTCGAATTTCCAGTACTAAAACTAGCCAATATCGGTTCAAACCCTGTTCAAGCCAATGTTCCTTTTCAAAGCGATTGTGAAGAATCGAAGAGGGACTTCTCTTACTAAAAGGGGAATCCTTAAGAATTTGGAAGCAAACGCCTGCGTCACTATAGACGATTTGCAAATGTTGGTTGGGAAAGGAAAATAAAGTCTTTGGAAATTCATAGGACAATTAAGAACACGTCATTAGTCTGAACTATTCACCTTTCATGTTATCATTCTTAGAAAGAAACACTATACCATTTGTTACGCATATTTTGTGTAGAATAATCTGTGGAGTATCATTATCGTTCTAGACTCCCAAAACTAAAAACTTACGTTCAATTCCAAACTAGGAAGTGTCTTTTTTCAAATAAAATAATGACTGTAAACAGATATACATCTCCGGTTGCAGAACGTACGAGGCATCAATGGCAAGAATCAGAGTAAACAGTGAGTGTGTTCTTAACCATAATGATAAGTAGTTTTCATACTTTTTAATGGTAATTCTCTCTCCCTGACTTCCTTCACGTATTCCTATCAAGTGTTCGATACTTTTCTTGTTCTTCTCTATTCATCTTCATCTTTTTCTCTTACTTATGGCTTCTCTCTCCTACAGACACACACACTATATTTTCGTGCGTGTTCGTGTTCCAGAACTAAAACCGGGTGACTTTTGATGGCCTTGTTACCGGACCTGACCCATTATGGAAAATCTAATTATCTGGTAATTTCAGCGTCGTATTGTTCGTGCTCTTGGGGTAACATCTCCTTTCCTTGTCAGCCCTGAAAGAAACACTGTTGAAACGCAATGGAATAATGAAAATCTCTTCTTTATCCTCCGGGTTATCCGGTATCAATCGAATCACCGGGTCACAACGGGTTCGAATCCTAGAGTCGGTGGCGGTCCATAACCTGACCCAGATCATCCGACTGACCCGATGAGCCGTTTCAGCTCTGGCGTATTCATTCTACCTGTGAGATTTGTTATTAACACTAGTTCATTAGTGTTGTAATTATTAGAACATTAAATTCGCAATAGGTTGGTGCAACAGTAAGTTCTCAGGATTATGGCTTAATTCCTACTTGATCTTGATCTACAGATCAAATTTCATGGAACCTGGAGGACTGTAAATAAAATTCAAACTTGAAATGGAACCGAGGGTAACTCGCTGACAGTTGCGAGTCTAATGGTTGATTTAACAACACATTTGTTATGGCCATTGTAGCTATGTGGACTGCGTGTAAGGCTCTCTTTCTTAAGGTTCTAGGATCGATTTTCCGCCTAGATTTTCTATTATTTTCTTCAAGGAATTAAGTGCTTGATCCTGAAAAAGATCAGTTCGCGATTGCTCCTGAAAGAGATTTATCCCGTGAATTGAGAAAGACACAAGGCAGAGAAAGGGGGCAGGGGGAGAAACGGAGACTGTATATTTATAAGTGTTAAAATATATTTTTTCTATGTCTTCTGCCATTTCTCTTTTATTCTTTTCTCCTCTCTTTTTCGCTGTTTACTCGTCTACTGCAATACTTTCTCTCTCTCCCCCTCCCTCCCCCTCCCCCCTCTCTCTGTATTTGAACAAGACATGCTCATAATTACGATTCCTGCATGATGCTCATATTATTATTTTCCTTTCGTTTGAATTTATTCCTTAAAACTTAACGTGAATGGAATTTCTTCCTATCTATCGCGTGACTCTCTAAACGATGCTCAACGATTTATGCTTTTATCCTCTAAATGGAGGAATATCCTGGCATGCCATTTTTCGCCCATATTTGTACTGTCATGTTGGTTGTCTAACTATTAAGCGTGCAGTGAAACAGTGCATATTAAAAGAAGGTTAGCAAAAGTGAGCTGTATGATTTCTTTTACACAAATTTTATACACCTCACTGAACACTAAGACATCAGAGTAGATGTGTACAAGAGTGGTATTTATATCATGTATGACCTGAGGAATGGAACACGCTCTAAAACATATGTCGTTCCAGCTTTCCTTAATTCAGATCAAGTAAATAATATTTTTTGACGTATCAACAAATTTATTTACTTTGCCTATAACCTTTGAAAATGCTATATTATTATTATTATTATTACTATTATTTGAAACCATTATTGCTGAACACCTGCAATTCTACCTAAAAATATTAATACATGAAAATCAACACAGCTTTATGCGGGTGAATCAATTTCAAAAATTTGTGTCAAGCTGTCAACTTTATATAAAGGGTGTATGTATAAGAGAAAATAATGTGATGCCATATACATTGACATGTCCAAAGCATTTGACTCAGTATCTCATTCTATATTGCTAACTAAATTTTGTATGATTGGCCTATCCCCATTATACTTAAAATGGTTCGCCAACTACTTAAATAATAGAACATTCCAAATAAAAAATAAGGATACGCTATCCTCCAAATAGTTCATTGGTTATGGTATTCCACAGGGCTCCCCTCTGAGACCTTTACTGTTTAATGTCTTTTTAACGACATATTTAGAAAGTTCACTCATGTAAAGGCATTATTGAATGCATACAATTTTAAGTTATTAAGTCCAGTTGGAGAGGTTCAAGATGTTTTCTTAATACCGAGGGATTTGGACGCAACTGGTAAGTGGTGCCAATAAAACAACATGAAGATAAATGTTAAGAAAACAAATTGCATTAGTTTTACAAATAAAACTAATCTCGTAGGGAGTAATTATAAAATATTGGAGTGTATTATTCATAAAGTACAGTGTCAGTCAAGAATTTAGAAGTAATATTGAAACACAGTTTAGAATTTCACGAACATATGAACACAATAATGATGCTGTGCAAAATACCAATTAGTTATATACTTAATCAATGGAGTGAACTTGTTCATGATAGAACTTTCAAATTGTTATAAGATGTTAGTTAGGATCAAAATTGAATATGATGTGACCGTATAATACCAAAAAAGACTCAGATAAAATAAAGGGTATTCAGAATGCATTTTAAGAATATTGTATCATAATTATAAGTTACAATACCACCAACATAATTATGAACATTGGTGTCAATATTTTCAAATTCAATCTCTGTATAAATGCAGAAAAATTATGGATATGCATGCAATTTAGAGAACATTTATCAAGTCGAGTATATTGTAAAGAATTATTGCAAAATATTGTGATAAAAATGCTCCCACATAATATGAGGAACCCTAACTAAGTCATAGCAAAAACAAACTACAAGAGTATTCTAACCAGAATGATAACAAATTACAACAGCTTGACGAAATAAACCTCCCTCCAGGATGAGAACAGTTTATCATCTGCAGAAATTATATCTTTCAACTTTCAGCCTCGAGTATTAAATGTCAACAATTTAATTATATAAGGACCAAATATTGTAAATTTTAAAAATCAGAACCTAAATGTTCTATAATATTGTATCCTTACTACCGACTCGAGTTATATTGGCTGTAATACTGCTCATAACACGTTAATAAAGAATTACAATTACAATTATTTTTTCTCTTTCATTCCAGGTGAGTAGGGATCTGTGGTGTTAACATTAACCTCCCTAATTACGATTGTTGTAAAATCGGATGGTAAGTAAAAACCTTTCAGAAATTTACGTAAGTACATACACCTTAAAAATATGAGAAAATAATGGTAAATGTTCTTGTACTTCCAATTCAATAAAACTAGTACTATTAAATGTAATGGCAATTGTTACCAAGGTTACTGCATGTGAAGTAATTTCTAACACAAATGAAAAAGGAAGAAAAAAGCAGTTTACGCGTATAGTTTGTTTAGTATTAGGACTCGTGTCTGTCTGATGTTCTTTTACTTTACTTTGAGTAAATAATTTCTTGTGAGGAAACACATTCTGTACCACATACATTATCATTTATTATATACTATAACGATTATGTTCTTCCAACTTGTAATATTGTACAGCCACTTACAAAAATTAGTGGAGCTTGGAGTTCTAAGAAATAATAGTTCTTTCCTCCAGGAGAATTGTTTCACTGTACGTCTAATAGTTAGACAACCACCATGACATAACAAATATGCGCCAAAACATGACATGGGGGAATATTCCTCCATTTGGAGCAAGAAAGAATTAACTCGTTCAGCATCATGTAGAGAACCACGAGAAACATGGGCAAAAATCAAATGTTTGTCTTATTAAACACACAACATACACACACAGAGAGCGAGAGACACACACAAAGAGAGGGGTTTGGAGGGAGAGCATGGAAGAAGACGGGGAAAGAGCGAAAAAAGAGAGGAGAAAACACGGAAAGAGGGAAAGGGAAATGGCACAAGACATACATATAAATAAACTTTTAACGCTCATAAATACACAGAATCCGTCTCTTTCCTCCTCACGATTCTTTCTCAGTCTTGTGTTTTTCTCCCTGTGTGGGATAAATCTCTTTCAGTAGCAATCGCGAACATCATTTACAGCGCTTAATTCCTAGAAGAAAATATTTGCAAAGCCGCTCGGGGAATCGGACCAGAGATCTTGCGAATGAGAGTTTGGCACGCTCACCACTTAACTACACAGATCATAACGCATTTGTTGTTAAATCAGCAATTAAACTCGCTACCCTCAGCGGTTTATTTATGAATTTCCTAGATTTTGAACTATCTTCCAAGAAACTAAAAATTCCACTAGCTGGCGGCGCGCTTATTTGCCAATCCCAACTGATAAGAATAAAAATAAATTTATTAGAAATTCTGCGTTCAAAGTGCTTTTGAAAGAAGTGAGTGGGTGATGTAAACGGTTCGGATTTTAAATACAGCTAAGAGGGCACTTAATGGCGCACTACACTAGCGTGGCGTATTGGTACAACGCTAGCTTACAAAATAAAAAACGCGGGTTGGGAAGATTTTCTCTTCTTTTTTTCTCAGAGAAATATATTTTTAAAATCTATATTTTGTTATTAATAATTCCTTTCTTGTATTTTCAACATTATTTTTAAGAGTTCATTTTTTTTGTAATAAAAAAGTTAAATTATTTTCTAATTCTTGTCTTAAAAATATGTATTTTTCTGAATTCAAATTTATTATTAATAATTGCTTTCTTCGATATGTAATAGATTATATAAAATTAGTGACCATTGGTTAGGGTAGGGTAGGTAAGGTCAGGTTCGTTTATGTAACTTTGCACTTTCGTTTCTTTCTTTCAAAATGCATTTCTATCTGTTTGTGCAAACCTGATCTTAGTAACGCATAAAAGGTAAAGCTATCCCCTGTGCGATAAGCTCGCGCCGTGAACGGCGCATGGGTATGTGGAGGTAGCGTTCCAAATTTTCTTGACCTACGGTACGAAGTGAGGTGGGGCGGTGGGCTCGACCGCCTTTACCTTCCCATGGTACTCAGGAGTAAAAAGGACACTCTGATACTCAATTTTATAGGAGGCTGAGTAGACCTCGGGGCACCAGACATGAGAACACCGCGAGATAAGTCTCCAGTGTCCTGGCCGGAATCTGAACCCGGGCCGCCAGATTCGTACTCAGACGCGCTACCGCCTGAGCCTCGGCGACTCCCTTACTAACCCATGGTGACTTAAATGCAATTCGGGAGGGCGCAGGCCTCGGTTAGCGGTGGACATACGCAAAAGTGCTACATTGCGTATGCCCACTGCCCAGCTTCCGTCTGACGCACCGTGCTCTCTTGCACACCTCGCGGGCCAGACTTGGTTTATGTGTATATCTCCTAGCTCTCTATAGCCTCTATTTGTGAGCCAAAGCAATTATTAATAATAAATGTAAACATATACAAATACATTTTGAAAGAAAAAATAATAAAAATATTGCCGCTGCCGGGATTCAAACTCAAGTTTATTTAGTAAGCCAACGTTTTACCGCTGCACCAAGTTAATACTTCGCAAATACTGGTATGGTCGTCTTATTTACAGTGGATAGCGTCGGAGTCTGTCACTATGAAGTCATAGGCACGAACCTTTTTTCGATTTTCATCCTCAACTTGTGAGTACGGGGCACACGCATTTGTATGATTCCTTTTTTGTTACTGGGCCATCGATTCTGCGCAGAATTGCACTTGTGCCAGATTATCATCTCGGAAGTGTTCCTAGTTATTGGTACGCCTCGATCATGAATGTTTGTGTGTGTGATTTTAAATTGATTTGTAAGAATATCAGTCTATACAGGTTAAAAAGGTATATCAAATTGAACAAGTAAAGCCCGATTAGGGTGAACAAAGTTTTAAAAAAGTTCCAGAGCGTTGCTTAGTAATCGGAAAGTCCTGGGATCGATTTAAACAGTCGACCATTCTAACTGAGTTTTCTCAACATTTTTCCTCACTAAAACGTGTAAGAGTTTAATCAACTAACTTCTTGGCTTCATCGGACACGTTCAATGACATAAACAACAGCAACTTGTAACGAGCCAGCTATCTCGTTCATCGTTGGATCCTGCCATCCAATCCAATACCGTATGTACAAAGTGTGTCTTTAATTAATCACGTTCACTGATTCCCTCCCAACCCAATCTATGCATACTCCGTATGTGTAGTAGGAACAGGGTGTGAATAGGAATAAGTGAGGGTTGGTTACTAAAGACACACTTTGTGTAGACGGTATTGGGTTAGGTGGTAGGATCCAATGAGGAACGAGATAGTTCGTTAGTTACAAGATGTTGTTCTTTATGTAATTCAGCGTGTCCGATGAAGCCAAGAAGATAGTTAGTTGATGAAACTCTTACACGTTTCTAGTTTTAAATTAAAACGTATTGATTTACTCCGCTTATATTTCTATCTTAAGTATATAACCGCAATTCCGTCATAGCGAGAATTCTTATTTGTTTTGTAATGAGATCGCAGATGCGCAGAAGATCGATAATTTACAATAAAAACTGTGTTATCATAATCAGAATAAACAAGTATCGTTGATCTGATGGATATTGTGTCAGCCTCTCGTGCCTAGGATCGGGAGTTCGAACCCTGATAAATTCAATTAGAAAAGAAAGTTGGGTTAATGAGCTGGAACCTGGCATACACAATATTCATAAAATTTATATTATAAAATTGATAACACTATTATAAATTATATATTATATAACAATATTATAAAATTGATAATTGTGTGTGCCAGGTTCCATCAATTGTTTTTTAAAAAATATTACTTTTCAAATAATAAAGTTTTTAAATAATAAATGTTTCAAATAACATTTCTGCTTCTATTTGAGTTTCCTCTACCAGGATATATTAAAATTGGGTTTAATCTATATGTCCTGTAATTATCATTGTGTACTTTGAATTGACAATGAATGTGAATTTTATTTATGGCATTTAGTCATCTAAGGCTCAGACCGGGATAGTGAAAGGGAATGGATTGGGAAAGGTGTCGACCAGAGCCTATGTTGAAGGTGCAATTCCGACATTTGCATGGTGTGACTGAGAAAGCCCTGGAAACAGCTGAATCATGATCGTCCGCCACTGAGATCCAACCCACGACCTCCCAAATGTTACGCCAACGCTCTACTACCGAGAATTAACAATGAAGAATGAGCGGGGATATCTTAGTATTCTTGACACCCAGTATATTATATTCGTATATTCATATCTACAGGGTATGATTTGTGTGTATGTGTGAATTGATTTATGTTGTTTAATCTTCACACTCGCTCGGGATATGGTGGGCTAAAAGGTTCATAGAAGAATTTGTTTAAAATTATTATAAGGTCTTTAGGCACATGAGGATCAAGCCGGGATAAGGTTGGGAGAGTGTGTTGGAATATAGACGGCCGGAGCCTATTTATAGGAACCATCACAACGCTTACTTGATATGGGCGAGGAAAAATCTTAGAAAACCTCATTTAGAATGGTCGACTGCTTAAATCGATCCCAGGACTTTCCGATTGCTAAGCAACGCTCTAGAACATTTCTTGAAACGTTGTTCACCCTAAGCGGGCTTTACTTGTTCAATTGGATATACCTTTTTAACCGGTATAGACTGATATTGTTACAAATTAATTTAAAATCACACACACAAACATTCATGATCGAGGCGTGCCACTAACTAGGAACACTTCCGAGATGTTAATCTGGCACAAGCGCAATTCTGCGCGGAATCAATGGCCCAGAAACCAAAAAGGCATCATACGCATTTTTAAGCCCAGCACTCAAAAGTTGAGAATGAAAATCGAAAAAAGGTTGGAAGTCATTCTGCCTGCGACGTCATAGTGACAGACTGTGCAGAGGTAAGACGGGTTCGAATCCAGGCGGGGGCAGGATATTGTTCTTTTTTTCTTTCAAAATATATTTTATATGTTCATATTTATTATTGATAATTGCTTTGGCATACAAAACGAGACTACTGAAAGCCAGGATATGTATACATAAACCAGGTCTGGCCCTCAAGGCGAGCAACGGGCTTGATGCGACGGAGGGAGCTAAGTGGTGTGAGACTTGGGGGGGGGGGCAGCCCCGGTTAGCGGTGGACATACGCAATGCAGCTCTTTTGCGTATGCCCATTGCTAACCGAGGTCTGCGTTCCCCCTCCCCCGACTTGCATTTTTAGCTACCTTGGGTTCGCGGAGGTTAGGTAAGGTCAGGTTCGCACAAACAGATAGAAATGTATTTTGAAAGAAAGAAACGAAAGTATAAAGGTACAACCGAACCTGACCTTACCTAACCTACCCTATCTAATGGTCACTAATTTTATATAATCTACGTCAAATGGAAATAAGCAATTATTATTAATAAATTTGAACTTAGAGTAATATATTTTTTAAGAAAAGAAGATAAAAACTGCAATTTTAAAAACAATCTTGAAAATTCAAGAAAGGATATATTAATAATAAATTAAAACTTTTAAAATAGATTTTTTAAAAAAATAAAAAATCTCGCCCACCCGCCGGGGATCAACCCGGGTTTTTTTATTTTGTGAGCCAGCGTTGTACCAATACTCCACGCTAGGCAGCTGGCATTTGGTGCTCTCGATACAGTGTTTAATTCCCCAACCGTTAATCACCCACTTCTGCCAAAAGCACTTTGAACGCAGAATTTCTAATAAATATCTTTTTATTCTTACTGGTTTTGATTGGCGAATAAGCCAGCAAGTGGAATTTACTTTCTTCAAAGATAGTTCTGAAATCTAGGATATATATATATATAAACCGCTGAGGATCGTAAGGTCTCTGGATCGATTCCTCGAGGGGCTTTCCAAATATTTTTTTCTAGGAATTAGAAAAAAACACAAGACAGAGAGAGAAGGTGGCAGGAGGAGAGGGACAGTGACTTTGTATTAATAAGTGTTTAAATGTAATTTATATCAATGTCTTGGGCCATTTCTCTTTCCCTCTTTCCTTTTTTTTCTCCTCTCTTTTTTCGCTCTTTCCCCGTCTTCTTCCATGCCCACCCCCCTTCCCCTGTCTGTATGTGTGTGGACAATGCATAGTGGCAATTTCTGCATACGTCCATTTATTCTTTTCCTTTTCTTTTCATTAATTCCTATCTCTTAGAACTTTACGTGAATGGCATTTCTGCATATCTACCTCTTGGTTCTCTAAATGGTGCTGAACGAGTCAATTCTTTCTTGCTCCAAATGAAGGAATATCCTGGTACGCCACTGTCATGTTGATTGTTTAATTATGAGGCGTATAGTGCAACAATTCTCCTTGAGGAAAATGCTACTATTTCTTATAATTCCAACCTCCATTTGCTTCTGTAAGTAACTGTACATTACATAGATTTTCCCATTTAAGATCATAAATCATTTAAAAAAAAATGCATTCATAAGAAAATGCATGTATCTTACGTGCTAGTATCGTGGTCTGAAGAAAATGTGAGGTGATTTTTCGATGAACCTGTATCTGTATGGAAGCAGAATAAGTCAATTAGTATGCACAAAGCCTTCTGTTTAATTTCCGTTGGACGATATCTACCTATTCCCTCGAATCTCAATTATTTCTTCGGAGGAAGAAAGTTCTCGAGTATTATTCCCAAGCGGTTAAAGTGCACAAAACTTTAAACCTCTTATTGCATCCTGTCTTCCTTTCCCTTTATTTTCTCTCTCTCTTCCTGCGCGCGCGCGTGTATGAGTACGTATCATCATGAGGCTCGATTTTCTTCTTTCTTTCTCTTTTCCTCTCATACCCTCACACTCGCACACGTATCTTTCGTCTTTACTTCATGAAGACCAGCAGAAATGTTGATGCTGTACACACATTAACAGGTAAAAATTGGGTTTTTAAACCAAGAAAGATTTAGAAAAACGGGTGATTATGTTTTTTATTTGTTTAACGTGGGAAGAACCTAGCCCACAAGAAAAATATGACCTGTGAAAAATTTAGCCATGGCCCGCTTACATTCGGTTCTCCTAATGTTAGATGCACATGATTTGTTCAACTAATATTAAACTTTATATATTTTTTTCTTTCGCTCTTGTATTACGACTCTTCAATGTACTATGTTTTGATGTTATGGGTATTATGCGAATGTGTACCTTAAAGTCGATATACTACGGTGATAGGGTTTCAGTTCTTTATTTTTAAAATAACAATTTATCCTCAATTAGTACTAACACTGTATGCATATAAATACCGAAAAGCTATTAAAAATCCAAAATAAGCTAATATATGGGTTTGGATATTAACTTTTCTATATCGTAAACAAAGGTTCAGCGAACATTTTGTATTACGTCTCTGCATTTTGCATATTTCTAAATATCAATATCTGTATATTTCCTGGATAAGAAAAACCTAAGAAAATATATTCCGAAATCCGTGTCTAGCAAACGTGTAAAAAGTTACAAAACGGCGTTCGTACTTGTTTGAATTCATTATACATCACTACATCGTTCACTACGTTAGTTTGATTTTTATAAACAAAAGTTCTACATGTTGTTAAGAGGAGACTTACCATATCGAATCTTACCTTAATAACGAGTCTAATGGCTCAAATACTGGATAGAAGAGCGAAAGCTGAGGGGATTCAGACAGATTTCGCCAAGGCTTTTGATAAATTTAATTACTTCATTTTCTTATAAACATTAGAAAAATTTAATTTTTCTTCACAATATAATTAGACTTTCGTAACTTGCTAAGAAACATAAGTCATTATTTCGTTTATAATGAGTACATATCTCTAGAATATACAACATTCTTGACTAACGTCTAGAACAAGATCTAGAATTTACAAAACTCGTAGGTATACCACAGGGTACAAACTCGGTCCGTTTGCTCTTCACTTTATTTGTAAACAATCTCTCAGTTTATATAAAGAACTCCAGTGACGTGTTCTTGGCGGATTATATCAAACTTTTCGACTTTCTAGAGGATTATGAACTATTAAAAGGTTAAACAAATGAAGAGTACAGGGGAAGAAGAAGGTATGTCCATAAAAGGTGGTTTCTCGTAAAACGCATTTCGAAGTTTAACTCTCCCGTTTACTCCCATATATTTGTCATACTCTAAAACCGATATAACTTGTAGATTATTAGCGCTTCTGGATTATAACTTTTCTATCGCTTAATCGTCATGTTGTACAACTTGTTACGAGTGTAAATTAATTTATTTTAAAAATAACTTTCCCCTAACAAATATGCAGTTATAGCTTTCACAAAATGGAAGAATCATATTAATTCTCCTTACTTGATCGAAAGAGTCATCTTCCCAATCTTGGGAACTGGAAACGATATTTTTATTTTTTGTAAGTCGAAGCTAGTACAAGCTAGCATTCATTTTAGCATTGATAATATCGTGAATGCTGCGCGCAGGTGTTCACGTTTCATTTTAGTAGAATTAGTCGTGAATTCAAACAAATTTTTCAACCATTATTTCACACTATTATGTCCATTACTAATACGCAAAAATGTGTACGGTTTACAGAGTTCATAGCTAATCTGATTAATGTTTAAAGAGTTCAGATGACGTTCTTGAGTTCACGTCACCTATACAAAAGAAGGGCATGTATCACAATAGAGAATAATATTTGGTAAGTAAATTATAATTTCAGTTTCATAAATTTCGAGCATAGAAAAACATTACAAGATATGTCATTATTTTACAAATTATTTAATAACAATAAAATTTGCACCTGTTTAGATTCAACTAGTAAAATTCCCTTCACAAATTGTGATCTTTTGTACGGAAAAGTAAACAAAAAATAAGAGTAAATAATGTTTCAGACTACTTTCGTCATGGCTAAGGTAAAGTTTGTCATTACTACTGAAAACTTAGGACTTGACAGGAAACGAATCTGGTAGATGGTTTAGTAGAGTTTATGATAAAGCATTGTGACCTGTATATTTGAATATTAATTTTGCACCGTCGCATCAATAGATTATTTTTAGGTTGATTGTTTTAAATTATTTGATGATTATAGTAGTTTACAGGTCTGCTTAATCATGAGTTAATTTCGAATTAAGTCTTTATCTGGTATATTTTCTCTATTCTGCATACTAGTTTCATTTTGTCTGTACAAAATAATTTTCTACGTACCTATACCCTTATTATGTTTAGTCTGTAAAATAATTCTTCAGAAGCTTTTGTGAGATTATCGCAGTGTCAGTCCTTGGACGGTTGAAATCCATTTGATAATAGTTTATTTCTTTTTCGTAGTTCTTTCTTGTAAGAAGACTTAGGTATTTGGCATTTGGTTTTGATTTACACTTTGTCAAAGATAATTTGGATTTCAGAGAATATTTCGTGTTGATCTTTTATCTTTAGGAGGTCTTCCTTTTATCTTTTGAGATCGGTTTTCACCTATGAGTTCGACACCTTCTCAGGAGTGAAAGCTAAGATAGGGTACAACTGTGTAATGTCGGTTTTCCTCTATTGTAAATTGTCATTAGGTGAAATACATCGTGCTATTCCCCATTCAAAAGAAGATATGGCTTCCGACTGTCTTTAACTTATTTACTGTATGTTATATTGTCCAGAAACATCACCGTGGGTAACATGAGGGCTAGCTAACATGAACTGCTATATTTTCTCTTGTTTGCTTATGGGATAAAACAGAGTCAACGTAGTGATAAGAAAATACTATGCAATGACGTATTTGTGCTTTTTCCAAAAGAGATAAGACCGAATTCACTGATGATTCACAGTGCTAACTAATGTCACAATTAGCAATGCCATGGACACGACCTATACTATCGAACCCTTTTTCGATCACATCTGATTCTCAAAAGATCTTCCGAAGACGATCATTACATTTTTTCGATTTCGTAAATAGGATTAATGGTGTGAGTGAGTTTTGCCCTTAAAACGACCTTCCTAGGAAGCAGTGACTAACTGTAAATTATACTAAGATAATCGTCGAATCTGATAAGGATCTTCCATGGAGGCGCTACAAATTCACAGGCGGCTATTATTTAAAGATTCACGCTCTATTCACTATTGGTTCTTTAAATGACCTTCAGTGATATATATATATATATATATATATATATATATATATATATATATATATATATACGGAAATTATCACCATTTGGCTATCTAAACGGCTTTTCATTTGATTTTTTCTTTATGTAATGGGAAATCCAAATACTATATATCTTTCCGTGTATAAACCAATGAGGAAATACAAAATACTTGTAAGAAATATGTTTGACAATAGATAACAAGCTACAAATGGACTAATTCTTCTTGGATTTATCTATTGTATTCCGTTTAATAAAATAATCAATTAAAAAATGTACATTTGGAAGAAAAAGATGAGTAAAATTAAGGATAATTATTGCCATGTAATCTTTGGTTCGAATGGATCACATTATGTATAATGGAAGCTGGTTCTCAGGACAAGTGAAGAGCAAAACAAAGAGAAAATTACACACTTATTTTAAGATAATACTAAAGTCAAGTTCAAGAATTCCCAACTCGTAAAGTTACATGGTGTATTTCATAATTCAATTTGGGTTTGGCAAGTAAACCATTAGTTCGTTTCGACAGCGTAGACAGTAAGGAGAACTAAATAACTATTTAACTTTTAACCCCGCAAGGTCGCTGTACAGCTTCAAATAATCTCCACACGTGTGTCCAAAAGCGTTTAAGGTGGATACTTTGTAACATCCTTGAAGAAATTAATTCTTCGAAGTTGTAACTGAATTACAGATGATGGTCTCTAATATGCAGAACTCTTCTCTGAGAAGTAGTACTCACTAAGGAAGATCATTCCACATAGTTGAGACCTATCTAGGCACTCAATGTCAGATCACCGAAGAAATGTAAATTATATCAATGAATTAAAACATATTTATGGCGGCATTCATCAGTTACGAAGGCTATCAAAGTTTCTCGTTTTTATAAGTATGAATCAATCAATCAACCAACCAATAAAAGATCCAAAAATTTAAACAGTCAGTCAGTCAGTCAGTCAGTCAGTCAGTCAATCAGTCAGTCAGTCAATCAATGAATAAATTAGTCAGTCAGTCAATCTATGAATCAGTCAATGAGTCAGTCAATCAATCAATTATCCAGACAGTCAGACATGAAGTTTACTGGGTCCTAATTAGTTCACATCTATGTCATTTCGCAACCTAAGAATTTCATTGTCAAGGAATTAATTGGTCTAATAGGGCAAGCATAGAAATGCCCTTTAAGCTGTATTCGCCAATCATAAATATAACTTATGACTTATACTCATAAACATAACACTCACATATACTCATAAATATGTATTTGGTACTACTTCCAGTGTAAGTTGCTAAGCCGAGACTGCTTATGCCATTACTTGTCGAGATATGACGTCATTTGTGACGATGCCTACATAACTTTGAGCGCCTGTAGCTCCGAAATTAATCAGTTTTCGGAATGTCTTCAGAGGAACTTTCTTGTTCTTTTGATGTAAACAATCACCTCCCGAAGTTTGCACCATTATTTCAGGGTAATTAATAATGTTCATGATTATTTTATAAAGATCTGGTGAGATTCAGTCAAGGAATCGATGAATTATCGTTTACAGTAAGGATTGCAGCTAAATGTAATACTAAAAATTTGAGATTCGTAAAAATGTAGTATTATTACGATGAAACTTACACATATACACGATATTACGATATACAGAAACTTTTTCATTCCTAAAATAGATGCTATAAAGGGTAGAACATCGAAATCTCATCAGACACATAATCTACAAGCATATTCATATACTTTAAACCAAAGACATTTATTTTGTTCTTTTTAGCTCAATCAATAAGCTAATTTATGATACGCTTTTGTCTTACACTATTCTATCCTCTTCCCGTTGTCTCCTCACTTTCTCTTGGTTGTAATTACTTTTGGGGTTGACATTAACGACCGAATCTACCAGTGTGCTGAAATCTGATATCGGAAATCGAACTTTGGACTTCCAGATCTACACGAACGGGAAACATGCTTTTGAATAACCCATAAAATGGAAAATATGTATGAGGAGTCCAAAAGCAACTTGATACATTGACGAATTAAAAAAAAAAGTTCAAGGTAATCTTTTATATATAATCCGAAAGATATGTGATACATAATTTATGTAATATTTTGTACAAAGAAACTTTGGACTATAATGTGTCCATGTCCAAAATGCGATAACTTTGTGTAACGTATTTTGGGTTATATATAAAAATTACTTTAAACTTTTTTTTTATTCACCAATGTCAATTGTTCCATTTGGTTTCTGGAATTGAATTGAATTGAATTGAATTTATGATCTTTAGGAATCTAAGTATCAGGCAGGAATAGGAAAGGGAAAGGCGGCGGGAAAGTGCCTAAATTGAAGGTTCCATCCCGACATTTCCCTGATGCTACTGAGGAAAAACCCCAGTCAGGATGGTCGGCCGCTGGAGTTGAATTCAGGACCTCCCGAATGCTAAGCCAACGCTCTACCACTGAGCCATCCTTGGTTTCTGGAAATGACATATATTTATATGTCTTGTGGGGGGGAATACGTAACAATTCTTTGTCAGCGGTAAGAATATATACAGCTATAAGAATAGACACTTTAGATGATTCAAAGACGGCGACTCGCAAACGTTCAAAACTCTTACCTTGCGGAGAACTGTTAAACTTTCGTAAATTTTCCTGCATTTACACGCCGATATAGAAATGAATGGTAGCTATACCTAGCGACAAATATAAATGTTAGGATCAATTGTGATAGTTGTTAACCACACTAAATAATTTAAATATATATAATAGTTCCTTAAGTTGAGAGCAATATATGCTATAATTTAGTACGTTTCGGAATAATTGTTCATTATGTTTTTTTAATATGATAAACAGCCTTCCGAGCAATTTTTAATTTTCATTTTCATCGCTAAAATTGTTACAAAATTCACTTCTGGTTCAACTACAAATTGTAGAAAGTATGCCATGATGTTTAAATTGAGGTAGAAATATTCTGGAACTCAACCAAAATGAATCAAACATATTTTGTAAAAGAGGAATCTTTCTTAATAACATAAATATTCTCAGATTACATCATGTGAAGGAGAAGCACGTCATGGAAAAGACTAAATCAATCCTTTCTTCGAACTCTGTTTGCTCTGTCTGTACCTTACTATAACAAACAATATCATAAGTTTGATATTTTATAACGACTGAAGGATGATAACGTGCAAAGTGAGGGAAGAAATACCGTTACCTAGAGCCGGAGTTTATGAGCCAAAGAAATTTATACAACTGACAGCTCATATTGTTAACCAAAAATTACAAATTACTTACAGTAATCTCAGTGCTTTTAGGGATAGATTGCCATGTTCGTTTAATAGCTGCAATTGATGTTTATTAAATCTGTACAATCCTCACGTTAACTCCACACACGGTACGTATATGGACACGGATGGCGTATATCCTATCCAGAAAACAAATGCCGGATCTAAAGTCATTATCCCCTAAAACGTCACAACGGAGGGAGTTTCACGCTGCCATAGGCATGTGTGTGTATGGTTAAATCAATTTTTAAAAAATGCACGCAATGATATTTTTCAAGCGGATTTTGTTTTTACAGTAATCGTCAATTGACTTTCAGTGCCCCATTAAAAAAAATATATATCTATTTTTACTATTCAATGGTTTCACGGTTGGTTGCGTTATTTCTTTTCAAATCCATTGTTTTTGGGTTATCTCTAACAGGATACCGCAACAGCCACAGCTGCCTGTTTGGTTGGAAAATAGATGACGCGATCCAACCGTAACAGACAGATTTCATCTGCTCTGCGGGGTGTTTATTTGAGAAGTGTATGTAGGTGTCAATATATATGTATATATATGCACTTCCTCACGGAATATATATATATATGTATGTGTGTGTGTGTGTGTGTGTGTGCTTGTGGGAAATAGAGAGAGAGAAAAAAAAATGAGACAGAGGAAACCCTCGTCAAGGGAAACCATTCCGCACTAATATTTCGTTAAGCATACCTTCTGCCTCTTCGTTTTCATAGCCACAAATCGATCACACGTGGCAGAACCTGCATTCCATTGCATAGTTTCGAATAGTCGTGAATTATTTTACATGAAAATATCTAACATGGTGTTAACTATTACATACTTTAGCACTTAAATAACATCTTTAGATTACATCAAAATATATAAAAAAATATTCACTAGTCTATCTATCTATTTGTCAGATAGATATGCTTCTATCTGTTTCTCCACCTGCCAATCTTTTCTATAAAATATAGTCTACTACTACTGAAACCTGATTTTCATAAAAATAGTTCTTAGTATATCTTAGATACACGTTTACTAAACCTAGAACATAGATGTCTCTGATGTTTATTTATTTTGATTTTAGTAAGTACGATATTATTTTTCTTAAAATTCATCATTAATATTTGAGAAAATCCAGGAATGTATTTTTAAGATACTACAACTATACCAAGTGAAATGGAAAAGAACACTTTCTAATCTATTCGCATTATCTTAAAGAATACTCGTACATAAGATTTTGCATATTTCATTGAAATAAACTTCATCTACGTAATGAAGTATATTGAAGTGAAAATATTTAAGAGAATTAAGTTTTAACTTTTAAAACTTTTAAAATAACTTTATCATATTTATCCTGTAATAAGTTAGAACGATTCTATATACAAATTAAACATAATAGAATAACTTAAGGAGTGTCCCACAGGATGAACGAAGTTCATCTTTACAGGTATCTGGGTTAGGGCACCAATTGTTTGAGTCACGTAAAACCGCAACAGTTAAAATCTTTTATTTCCCTTTTGTGTTTGATTTTTGCCAAACACAGAGTCCCATTTAATCCCTTCTTTATTAAAATCCCCAAACATTTTAAAATTACATCACTTTAAGACAACAAATTGCGCTAGAATAGAATAGGTATTCTATTAACTTAGTGGGTTTGGAGTGTGAGTGAATGCAATGTAAAGTTGTCAATAACGGTGAAGTATCTTGTACACACATTTTAATCATTACTATGTCCGGTTGTAGAAAATATATTATTTATATTTGAATCTCTTGTAATACGATGAGCATATCTGTTTTATCTTCACCTCTCCGTGATGTTTTAATCCTAATAATCTTGTAATGTTGTGACAGGAAGTTACTTTAATATACCTTAAACAATTTTTCAGTTAAACCGTGTTAGTAGAAAAAGATTGAAAAATATTTATTACATTTTATTGTGGACGACAGTGGACGACAGTGGAGCGTATTATCATGGCAGTTACTTTTGATTTAGCTTGAATCTGGAATTGAATTCTGATTGGATTCATGCTGACGACCATACTGTCGAATGATAAATAAAGTCTTTGGAATATGATTATTATTACTTACTTCACACAAGAATAAAAATTATAAACCCAAAGTATGAGAGCTTTAAAATTTAATCTGATTAAATAAATCCTCCTCCATATTCTCTAAAACATTCACTCTTTGGCAGTTTGTGTATGCTTAGCGTATGTCTCTTTTTCTATATGGGATTCAGATTTGGTTGTTACCTTTCGCATCTTCAGGGCCTTGGTGCCCATACTTCTGATGTATTGTTCTCGTCTTCCGGAAGAAGCGTAATATATTTCTTTAAATGAGAAGAAACAATTGAGTAAATAGCACATCGTCAACAAATTTTCTCTGCAAACCATCCAAAATACACAACCTAGTACGTAATATCTGAAAACAAGAGTAACTTATATGCTTGTTTTCCAATTTTGTACCTGTGTAAACATTCACGTTAGTATCTTCCCTGATGAAAGTATTACGTTCATCACCTGAAAAGGTTATATCGAGTGCACAAGCTCTTTCGTGTACTTTATCAATCACCCTCTTCCTCTGTACCAACACTGGCGAAGGTAGGTTTAAATTCTCGTTAACATTCGATGTTGGGTTTACTGTCTGTATTTTCTTTACACGCTTCCGGGCACATAAGTTACCTGATATTTGTGTGTTAATACACCGCTGTTCATGTATGTATATTCCCCACGCGTCCAACTTTGAGAAAGTTTAACAAAGGAAGACTGATTGTTTTTTGTATCACACATAATATCATTCTTTGTCTTGTCAAGAGGCAGTTTCAAAATGCGAATTAATACTGACCTCACTTTATACAATTGTATGCTCTCATACATGTTTGTATTCCATGAGGGATTTGTATAGAGCCACTTTGTTCACTGCTATGCTACATAACTTGTCTTGTTTGCAAGACAG
Source organism: Lepisma saccharinum (assembly GCA_022664845.1). Taxonomy (NCBI): domain Eukaryota; kingdom Metazoa; phylum Arthropoda; class Insecta; order Zygentoma; family Lepismatidae; genus Lepisma; species Lepisma saccharinum. Next base: position 20,966 of record JAGDQP010003429.1, read on the forward strand.
GTTTTGTATAACCTCAACATGAATGTTATTAACGGATAATGTGGAAACTAAATCAAAATTTCATTTTCTCCTCTATAAAATATAATTATAGAAATGACATCGTTAATTATATACTTCAATGGTACAACTACCAAGTAATGACACTACTTAAGGCATTCATAGTTATTTTTTCCATCGGTATTCAGCATATTTAATTACATAAAAATAATCAATACGTACAATCAGTTTGCACTATTTTTCTATCTAATTAATTCGACGCCTGAGAATGATTTTCTCATATCTCTATACGCTTTACGACAATATAATTCTGAGACGAAGTTTATGCATTCTCAAAAAGCAGAATTAACATTTATTTCTAAATAGTAGTTTTACTAACAGCTGAATTACCTAATAATTAGTTAAAATCTTAACACAATCTTTGAATAATTTATCCGACAACTTCACCCTTCATATGTGAACCACATCTAGGATATGGAAGGTATTTTTAACTTCGCCTGCTCTGAATGAACAAAATTTGTCGTTCTATTTCATCACATAAAATCCTTATTCCAGTTCATCTTTAATTACAGATCTACAGATGCATGGCATGTCTTTTTCTAGCTCAAACACCAAGTCCTAATTAACATTAAAACCCATATAGTGTATAACATAATAACACTACACTTAAGAGAAACTTACATCAGATTTTAAAAAAATATATGAACTATTTTTTGTCAATTTTTAAAACTGATTACTGCCCGGTAAAATTGAGTCTTACAGCTCTCAGCACAATTCATGATATTCTGAATACTTCATGTTACGTACAGTTCACACTAATCATATACTGAATCTAGATAGAATTCTTACTATCTAGTCTCTTGTTACCTAGATGGCTTTTACAGGGCACATAGGCTGTCGTCCTATGTCCTGCTTCGTGTGCGTATTATTGTTCTTCTCTATTGATTCTCTTTTTTGTTATTTCCTTCACTGTCCTTCCGTTGATGTTCCTATGTTTTTTTCTTACTATCGTTTATATTGCGTGCAATATTTGCTTTAACAAAAATAAACATGTTTCCTTCTAAACAACCTGTCATGTTGAAACTTTAATTGGGTCGAGCAGTTTATACTCTCGATCTACTTCTGCTCTTGGTGTCCGTTCTTCAATAAATATTTAACGGTACTCATGTGTATGTTATCTTCCTCATTTGTATGTCATAAATATATTATTTACTGTTGGTACGATTTCTTAAATTATAAACTTAATAATATTGTTATTTACAAAATCGCTAAAATCATGTGCATTATACCAGGGATGTAAATCCCGCCACAGCAACGCTTGCAGTGCAGAGAGGGCGCACGAGCTGTGAGGGCGAAGAGCTAAGATTTATTAACGCGTAAGGGTGTAGCAACTGATAGATTTTTGTGATGTGCTGAGCCAGTTAATTACTGCATCATACAGTAAAAATCAGACAAAGAACAAAACATGTTCGTTCTTAATTCTTCAAAATCAGTTGTTGTTCAAGTCTTAACTGACTGAAGCGTCGTGTTTTGAGAGAAATAAATACGTTTAGTGGTGAAAGATTATTGTTCAGTTATCGGTTCTAGTTGAATTACCACTTGAACTCGAGATACGTTTTCCATTAATGTAGTATTGCAACCACAACCTTGATATTAATACATTTTGAACCATTTCTCAAATCAATCATCTCTTCGTCGTTTTCTTCACTGGATTCTGGAATATAATCCTCCACGTTACGTGTTCGTTAAAATACAATGTTCTTTCCATTAGTCGTACTGACAACTGAATCGTACCTTTTTAAAAATGGCATTAGTCCACAATTTGGCTATTTTTTTAGTTTTGCACTGTTTTAGAAACTACAGCGATAGGTGCTCATATTGGCATTAAAATTGAATAAAAGAAACAATTGCCTTAAGTTTTGTAGTGACCTTAAAATGTTTAAGAGGGCTTCACTCAAGAACTTATCCATAAAGATACGAGCTTATTCATCAGAAAATATTTCCATCAAGTGAAATAAAATTAAGGATTTGGAGAAACTAAATCTTTGTGTGCCTGGTGAGTACTTAAAACACTATAATAATATTTTAAAGTGGTCTGTGAACAACAGAAATCCAGACAATGACTAAACTTACGGCCAGTTCATCATATTTGTCTCATTGAAAATTCAGTGTTATAAAGTTCAAGAGAATCTGTTATATAATATATGCAATCAACATTATGTTAGATTAGAAATATACAATTAATGCAAATAAAAGAAAACGAAATGCAATTAAAGGGATATAAATGTGTTTTTGCATTTTTTTCCTGAATTTTCTTAAAGGACATCAGGCATTAACTTTTACTGACCAATAACATATTCACATAATGCAATAGCGGTACAACCTAATGACTCAGTATCACTTTTCAACCATCGAACCAATCCTCGCGTACAGCGTTATGTATGAGCTAGTACGGTTAATTCTGTCCATCTGCACATGTCTTTTAAATATATTTGTGTATAGTGCATGTAATAAAATTCTACTTTAAACGTCACCAGATCTATCTTTTATTGAATTCACCTTATTAGCAGAAAATAAGGAAGGAATTCAGATGCTGCAGGAATGCACACGACATGAATTAACTAAAAAATACTGCATAACAAAGTCTTTTCCAATGCAGTCTTGTTTAATTACAGTTTAATACCCATAAAAGCTAAATACTGTTGCGAATACGTACCTAAGTGGACTTTCAGTTGTCTCATGCATTTAATCTCTTGAGGATGCAAAACTTCACCACAAAAGCACCTCATATACGAAATTTTATACGACTTTTCTCTAATTACAGTTCTTTTTTCGTAATTGCCGAATTCTTTTCCAGAGCCTCTCTGTTACATGTGTATGCGTAAATACCGGTGATCCGCATGTGCATATAGATGTGCGTGTGTTCATGTTTTCTCTCTCCAGCGTGTATGTGAGTTTGTGTGCAAGGTAGAGTAGCAGGGGGTAGATTTCTGGTGTTCTGACGCATAATATAGTTCATTATTTCTAAGTGACTTTAATCGTGTCTCTAGAGCTTACAAAAGTGGATGCCACTGCAGAGCAGGGTTTTCCACAGATGCAAAATTTAACGTTAAGAACACAAATGTAAAGATTTTTTCGTGTTGTGCTTTCCAAATACAGACCGCATCCCAACATACATGACAACGTTTACGTACTCAGTTTATACAGGTTGTTCTCATATTTGCTCTTGTAGATTTTTCTTCTTCTTCTTCAGTTGTATGTATGTCATTACATGTGAACTCGAAACTTTTATTTCATTCCTACACTTTTGAATCTGTGTATTACGTCAATATTTCCCCCACAATAGAGGAAATTTGCCAAACTGCACGTTGTATTTCCGTAAATAACTTCCAGTTTCTCAGTGACTAAAACTCTGTACACTTTTCAGTTTCTGAGAGGAATCTTCAATTAGAGAAAAGCAACATCTCTTGGTCTCTTCTTGCCCTTCTGTCTCGCTTTTGAAAGTGCACAACTTGGCTTGTGCAAAGAATGCAAAGAGGCAGGGGGGAAAGGCGGTCCCCTAAATAGAAAAAAAAATCGAAAATCTCTTGCTCTCTCTCTCTCTCGTCCTCTTGCCGAGATTCACAGACGAGAACAAATGTAAATTGTTTCTTGCTCTTCGTCGTACTTTGTTTTTCGCCATTTTGCCAGCAGGAGGAAATAAGACAGTCCTTTCCTGCATGTGGAGGAAACGTCTAGATTTCATTACCCAAACTAATTTTCAGCCTTAGTATTTTCAGAGACGTTGATGCGTCATGTGAGGTAAAGAGAGACAGAGAATGTCCTGAGAGATTTACTATGGCACAAAATGGAAATTTCTAACATGCAAGTGTGCATTTGTGTGCTTCTTTGTCAAGAGAATTGTAAGGAGGAATGAAGAAACACCAGGTACTCTTCTCCTTTATTTCTCTGTGCAGTACTGTTGGACCTTAAGGGGACGATATACTTAGTTGAACCATAGTTTCGTCAACTGGAGCCTCCATTGCTACAGTGAGAGGAAACATTTATCCAGAAAGCATTTATTTAGTATATAAATACGCAAGAAACATCTTTTGTAAGTATGAAATATAATGCAGATGTACAATGTTTTATCTAACCATACCATGTCCAACCATGACGCAGTAAAAATATTATGGTGTCATTTTTGTTATATTGTAATAAGTTAAGATAACTGTAAACAATATTTTTACTTTATATCGATATAGATTTATTACTGTGTAAATCTTTTAGGATGAATAATTTATTTTTCAGGGGATATTATATAGATTTATCGATCATTAATAAATTGTAATGTTATTGTTTCATTTTTACATATACATAGACAGACAGATAGATGGATCGATCATTACGTTTTATCTCCTAAAAACAAAAGAAGACTATATCCGTTTAATTTCTACTGTTATTCAATTCGTAGTCTATACAAATCTGTGATTTAATATGATTTTCTCAAATGTGAAATAAAACAATGTCACAATGGAATCAGCGAGAACAATTTTATTTTCTGACATGTGTCAAAAATGAATGACACAGTCCGTTTTCCTCAATACGTTACGCTGACAACCTGTCAGAAGAGGTGTTCAAATAAACAAGAAATACAGAATGAGGAATTATTAAAATCTAGTTGAAACATGTTTTAGAATAATATCGTCAGCAGAATATCGTTAAAAACTTATTTACGGATTTGAATTACTAAATATATTGTTATTGGTATTTTAGTAATGCTCATTATAACTTTTGAAAATACTTATTATAAATAATATTGCAAATTTAATGCCACGTTCTTCTGTCCGTTACGTTGTTTCATTAAAACTAGCGTGTTTGTTAAATCAGTATTGTTAACTAACAAGGGACCATTATGATTTTGTGAATTCTAGTTTTTGAAATGTTTAGCACCATTCGATATGGCATCCAAAGAAACCCCGGAAACATAAATTGTTATCAGTGGAATCCAGAACACGATGTAGAGAAATGACGATATTCAAACTGCGCATCTGATATGTTGGCAAGTTAATAAGAGTGTTTTTCCTTGACACGAAGTATTATTCATATTAATCCATCATCATCAGTGCTCTGTGAAAGGGTCCTGTCCAATAACGCGATTTAAGTTGTCTCTCTTCACGTCAACCTGCTTCTTTCCTTTTGCATTCGTCCATCTTCAGGGCTTCTTTACTTTGTATACTTTGTGTTAAACTGTTCTTTTCGTTCACTCTATATTCAGATATTGAATATCACCGTTCCGGCTCCATCTCTCTTTCGTATTTTAAATGTCCGCTCCAAACACCATGTTGTTCGGAAATAGATGGCTGTTTTCGTATCTAACTCTATTATTAACTTTTGGAATGGGCACTTACAGTCTGTGTCCGTTAAGGTATATCTCTGCTAACGAGTCATAAGGTTCTCAACCCCGTTCCATAAGAAACATTGCTTCCGTACAGAAAGTCACACATCCAAGCAATACCCATTTTACTTGCGATTATCATACACGATCTACTTCTAATCATCCACCAATACGATCGAGTAGGGGCTCATTGCGGTGACAAACTAACACATTATTGCAGATGTTCACCATTTGCTGTTTGTGACGCCGCGTCAGCTTATGCAATACCCAATTATTGTCCATTCCTTTATTATTTTCTCTATTTCGGACATAGCTGAACTAGATATGTTGAACTGCCGGGCAAATTCACGGGCGATGGTGCGTTCAGTTAGTTCCACACAAACGTCTTTAAAACATCATACTCCACCTTTCACCTCTACCTTCCTCACGGGTTCTCAATACGAATAGATTCAAACCAGCGACGTAACATACTGTCCGTTCGTAAATAAAGTTAATGCCCCACATGTCCCTACCAAATAACAATGCTTTTCTGCTAACGTTTGCCCAAGTTCGAGCACACTGTTGCAATATCTTGCACAGAACACAGTATCACATCTCATGACATCTGCAGCTACACTTCATATGGCGCGAAAGCTGACCTTCAACGGGTATTACTTGGATCCCATTATTTATGCACAATAGAGAGCAGGTAGAACTCAATTTTAATATTGTGCATTTTGACAAGTTATTTCCAAACACCGTAGTAGGTAGTTTTGAAGGTTGTTATGGTTTTATTTGTTTCAATTACATTTACTTTCTTTTCCTTTATGGGTATTTTTAGCTTATGTTCTGACAGCCTATTATTTGCTCTTGTAAGTTTTTATTGAGTGATATTTGAATATGTGCAGGAATGAATCACATCAAAGTAATTCTGAATTATAAGTTCTAGATTTCTATTCGGAATTGCGGCATTTCTTCACAATCTGATTTAGATATTACGAGAAATGATAGACAAGTAGTATGGCTTTGATCAGCGGTGGCTCTCTTGTTTAAGTTTGTTCGGTTGTGCAAACTACCCTCTAATATTTCTATTCTTGAAGTGTGTTACAAACCATCTTGCTTCTTATTCTTATCATTCTTTAACTCAGTGAACGCTCACATAACACACACACACACACACAGAGAGAGAGAGAGAACGCGCGACCGCAGTTCTGGATGGTCACAAGTAGCAGCTCGTTTGCTTTCTGTTTCCTTCAGGTTGACAACCGAGAACGATGAGGGTGTAAAGTGAGCTTCTAGGCTTCTCAGCGGGTGGAGGAGTACAGGAGGGTACAGGGAAGTTCGTTGCCTCCATAAGGCTCTATATGGTAGCAAAGTTTAAGCAATCGAAGTGGGCTAGATAGCATACACACACAGTTTCCCGCGTGTAAAATTCCCACACCTTTGTCAATGTGGATAGTGTTTCCAATTCCCTCTTCATAAATAATTTCTCGCAACTATTTTTCTTCTCTCGAGGTCTATTGATTCAATGGAAAGACAGTGTGTTTTTATATTTAAATTTAGGAGTCCTTTAAGTTGGAAAGTCTATGATAAAATATATGTTATCAAAAGTGCTTTTTAATATCATTTCTCTGGGATAATGCCCAAAAATAAGAATAATAATTCATGATTTTTTCGCCTTCTTTTATTATTCTGAAGCATGACCTAACTTTGAATCATCCTGTCGGCTATTCTGATTAAAGCTTATCCAAATTCTCGCAGCCCAATCCAGTGCATGTTCAAGTAGTACGTAACTCTGATTAAGTAAATTAACTCACTTAGGATCGTATGACAACTCTACGATACATATTTTTCAATTTTACACGTTCCGAAACCAGGAAAAGGAATCATGCCTCTTGGATGGAAAGTTAATAAAAACATGCAATAGCACTCACTGAGCAACCGTAGCTCAGTTCATAGAGTATTAACTTCGCTTTCGGGAGGTCATTGGTCCGACCCAGCATCCGACCGACTGAGGTTTTCTGTCACGTCAGTCAAATGCCGAGATCGTATCTTAAATCTAGGATCAGGCCAATTACTTCCCGTATCCTGTCCCCTACCCTAGACAACTCTGAGCCATAGGTGCCTAAAGGTACAAATGGATTCAACTCAATAGCACCACGCGTGTACCACAGGAATCTACGAAGAATAAGGACAGGATCACGGAAACATTAATGCCTCTGCAGCATCTTAAGGCAGTAATACATCCCTGGCAAAAATTGTGGCAAAAATTGTGAACAATTACAATTGCTATTATAATTACTTCTGATATGATTATTAGAATGAGCATAGTTGATTTGGTTCCTCCACGACAGAAAATATTCCTCAATAGATTAAATATACTACCGGTATTAAACTTCTGCTTCCACTTATAAGTTTTTCTATAATTTTAACCCTTGTACGTCCCTCATTTGTAACATACACTAAAGATAATTCGGGTCAAAAATGACCCAACGCCCTTGTCGCTTTGATACGCAATTTTTACAACGAAATAAATTACTGACATTTTAGTTGCACACTAAAAGCTGCTTTATAGGACTGATTAAAACACTATTGCTTCCAACCGACGTGGGTTCGAGACCCAGTTTAAAGGATAAGTGGATAAGGTACTGTTATTTTTATTTATTATCTTGCACGAAATACGCATTTAAATGCTCATGATTTATATTTTAGGGGTAATACAACATATTTATTGCATTTTGCATACAATTAATCAAAAGTAAGTGTTATAAGAAATCGAGTTCGGCAAACAATCATGTGGTACGCATTTTTACGAGAAATGTTTTCACAATGATATATATAATATTGATTTATACAGTACAGCTTTATTCTCAACTTCTGATAATTTTAGTAACAATAGTATTGAATGTTTATCCTATCTTTGAAGTTTTTGTGGCAACAGATAGTTCCCTACTTTCTACAGTTGACACAAATTGCCGGCAAGTGCAGCATCGTACACTACTTTTATTGGCTGTGGGTTTACACACATGGCATCTTCCTCTCTTCTTGCTTCTATCCTCTTCGGTATTTTCCTGTCTCAACGTTCTTGGCGTTACCTCTTGCAGAATTTCTTCCACTATCTGTTGAGAAGTTCTTCCTGGGCAAATGGGTTCTTCTTTTGATGCAATCTTTTACAAGAGCTTCCCCAAGATGTTCAGGAAAATGTCTTCTATCCCTTGTGCTCCTCTGAGGCCACGTGGCGTTGATTTTTGTGAAAAGAACGTATGCATTGTAAGCTGATATATCAACAATGTTACAGAATACAGCAATAGGCCATCTCTTTGTTCTTCGTTTGGTTGTATAAGTACAAACCAACTTGTCAAGAGTATCAACGCCCGCTTTTGTAGCATTATAATCTAATATTATTTGAGGCTTCTTTGGTCTGCATCATGAATTTTATTATCATGATGCATCGTACTTTGCACAACAACACATTTGTTTTTCTTTGGAATGTATGACACCAAGGTTGTATCCTGTGTAAAAACAAAAGTAGACGTGTACTTTGGAATATTTTTTACCTGTAACAGTTGAGGTGGAATTGAAGCTTTATTTTTTGTAATTGTTCCCAGCAAAGTAATGTCTTTCTCGAGAAGCTTTCGTCCTAGTTGGAAGGAAGTAAAGAAGTTGTCACAGGTAATATTGTGTCCCTTCAAACCTCTACATAACTCCAACACTACTTTCACAGCTTGGTTCCGTTCAGGTCTACTTCCTGGTACTTTCCCAGTATAATGTATTATATTATATACGTAATTTGTTTCACTGTCACAAAGAACCCAAAATTTTATGCCATATTTAGCTGGTTTGCTAGGCATATAAACGCGAAATCGACAGTTACCTCTGAACCCCAACAATTGCTCATCTATTGTTAGAAAGACGTTAGGGTTATATGACAAAGGCAGAACTTCTATCCACTTGTTCCATAGATCTTGGATAGGAGAAAAAATACTGTTTGAATCGCGCTCTTTTCTGTCATCAAAACGAAGTACTCTCGAGATCATTTTGAAGTTCTTCAGAGACATGACAGCGCGTAAAATAGGCCGTCCTTTCCTCTCATCCCACAAGCTTTCAGTAGATTCGTTGTTTGACTTGAACACACCTGCTAATAACAGTAACCCAACAAATGCTTTTAACTGTACAGTATCTAGTTTGACCCACTCTTCTCCATACAGTCTGCGACCCTCCTCATTTGTATCCTTCATAATTGTATTTTGAACTCTGGGAGAAAAAACTAAAATAAATGAAGAATACTCATCACTAATTCAAGATGTTGCATATCTTGTAGGACCTGGAGTTTTATGTATTACGTTCGCGCGTGATCTTCTACCAACATGTGGCTGAGGTTGTGTGTACCAGGTAATAGATTTGTCCTTTGAAAGCATCTGTCCACTTGATTGTGATGTTGCACTATCACCTTCATTGCCATTTACACTGTCTTCACCTGACGTAGAGATATCTTCTTCCGATACATGATCTTCTACTTCTGAAATAGATTCATCCTCATCAGAAATTTCCAGCAAATTATGGATTTCTTCTTCCGACAGTGCTGTCAGTGTGCGTAATATCTAAATAAACACAATTCAGCGTTTCTATCAACATAATACGAATACAACAAATACCTCGAATGCAGAAATCAAGAAGAAAGGTTGCGCAGGAAAATTAGTGGCAGGAAAACTAGTGTTGCTAGTCCTTGTTGTGAAAATTCCCTACATAAGTGTACAAATAAATATAATTCAAAAAAAGAAACTCCGAAATGAAAAATGTAGTTAGTTTTGCATCTGAGAGCTGTTATCAATGTTTGAATTTGGGTCAATGTAAATTGGTTTAAGAAATCTAGTAGTAAATACTAGTCTGTTATCACCAAATAAAATAAGATATATAAATATTTATATATAAATATAAATTAACAATAGATAGAAATGTGAGAAGCTAAAGTTACAATGATACTTAAGCAAGTAACAAGTTTAAAAAATGAAATAATTTTGCAAACAAATATTGAAATATAACGTAAGGGTCAAAAATGACCCGAGGACCTTCAGTGTTACTATTTTTGTAGTGACGTCACATGCGACTCTACAAGGATAAAATAAGCAGCTCAAGTGCATTTCGTGAACTGAGTAAAAGTCACTAAAGCTGAAAGCCCAATTCATTATGGGGCTCAAAGGAAACGAAATTAAAAATCGAAATGGGTCAAAAATGACCCGAGGGACATACAAGGGTTAAGAATTTTTCTCCAATATTCTCAAAGGTCATATATTATTTTGAACTCACATTTATGGATCATACAGGCAGTTAGATAGCTATGACTTAAGTATGACACATGTCTGGGAAATTATATCCCTCAGCTAGCGCCCTTTCAGGAAGAGGGAAGAAGGTAGCCGCCAGGGCCATTGTCTAGGTGCTATGCCGATATTCGCCTTGTGAAGCTTAAACAAACCATACGCTGGAAATGTTTTATTTCTTGCTATTCTACAAAGTAGATTAACATTCAATCCGTTATTTGACCTAATAATTTCCATCAACGGAGCCCTATCCAAGCTCAACGAAATCAACGAAATTTTTTGTTAGTTTCATAATATTACAAATTACAATACTTTTGTTGGCTAGAGCGTGTTGTTATTGTTGTTCTGTGTTATTATTATTATTATTATTATTATTATT
>JAGDQP010003429.1:32115-94240 GCA_022664845.1 Lepisma saccharinum
AATAATAATAATAATAATAATAATAATAATAATAATAATAATAATAATAATAATGCAAAAGATGCTGTAATATTTTGTGCACCACCTGAAGTCCAGACCACGAGCCGCCACTGGCTTTGATACTACTATAGCTTCTCTAGTTAGTTATTAGAAGTCATTTTCTAAATTTAATTTTGTTATTTGATTTAAATATAATTTTGCTATAAGACATTCCATACCTAATGAAACTGATGCTCTTTATTAGTTACATCATCCTTTAAATGAAATTTCATTTCGAGGTAGCAACGATGTTTTTAAACTATTTCGTGTTTAGGTAAATATTATTTTATCTTAATCCGACAATAATCATCAATTTATTTGTTTATGCACTTAACAACAACAACAAAAAATAAAAAAAGAAGATTAATTTAAAAGCCTTTTGAGCCCTCCAGTGATAGTTTCAACTAGCTAATGTGAGTATATATAATTCAGTAATCTGTTGTGTCAGTATATGCAATATACAAAGCGTGGAATAGTAGCTTTTGCCTCGACGTTCTTTTGGTCTCAAAGTGTTGCCAATTTAAAACTGAAAAGAATCAATGTCACTATCTTCGTGTTAAACCTCGTGTATAACTAATTCAACACTTTTAAAAATTTTCGGCCAGTTGCAACACTTTAAAATGTTTTTTTAAAGACAGGAAACTGGATTTGAATGGAACGTGACTAACAAAAATCAGAAACCCTTCACTTTCCAATAATATTAAAGGAAATAATACTTAGACACTTTTTCTATTATTATGCAGGTTTACAATCTGAATCTCAAATAATAGTTGTAATGTTGACCTGCATAATAAAAATTTAGTAGAGATAATTTCTAAGTATTCTTTGCTTCAAAATTTTTAAGAAACTAAAGAGTTTTGATTTTCTTAGTCACGTTCCATTTAACCCAGATTCCTGACTTTTTCTAAGCGTGGTTTAAATATTTTAAAAGCGAAGTATATTATTACCATGGCGCAGTGTAGATATTATATACAGTACAGCATCGATTACCCTGAAATCAATTATCCGTATGATCGATAATCCGGAAAGAACCGAGTCATAAATAAAAATAATATATGATCAATTTTCGTTTTGTATTAGTACAGTAACTCTTCTTTTAAGTCCTTAAACAGTGCTGCGTTATTTCTCTAACACTATTGAAACTAATGTTATGTCCAAAATCACAAGGTTACGTGTGTAAGCCGATTTTACTTGAATGTTTAGCGCTGTATTTTAAGTAATAATCGTTTACCAGGAATATCGGTTATTCGGAGACTATCGGTTTCCAATTAATCCGGATAATCCAGGCTCTACTGTATTAGAATATAGACGTTTTTAATCTAGGATAGCTCCCAAATGATATAGTTCTCAAAATGTTTTATAGAAAAGATATTTAGAGTAAAGCATTAGTTTCAACAAACTGAAAACTAATCCCACTCCATTAGAAATTTTAAAGTTAACTCCCCCTTAAACCTATTCCTGGTATGTACCTCACTTTGTCTCCAAATGCAATATATTAATTTTTTTATGTGCTCTATTACCACGATTTTTTTGTTTTAATATTCTGTAATCTATATTATAGTTTTAGAATTATTGATGATAAACGAAGCTGCTGACGAATATTGTGTAGATTTTACTACGGTCGGGTTTGGGCTCTTGGGTATTTTGCAGAACGAGAAAATTTTAAAAAGTAATTACTTCATGTAATTAGGTATTCCAAAATATATTTTTTTTAAATTAAGGGTTAATCTGCGGAGTTCTAGGTTAGCCGGAGGTACTTCCTGTTCTCATTTCTCTATGTAAGTCGATTTTTTAAGCAGAACACAAAGCGCATCTTTAAATGAGACGTTCAGTGAAAATCCGAACACGATATCCCGAGTCGTTATCGAAATACGTCTTAACTAGTAAGACCCCATGAAAAATGAACGTGTGGGGTTTCGGTACAAAATGGAAAGGAATAAAACTACCTACAGATACCAATATATCTAAGTAACATTTTAATAATACTTTTTATTGAGATCTGAAAGTAATTTCTCCATTCCTTCTCGTTTAATATTGAATCCCCACAAATACATTTTTGTGGGATTCCAAGCTATTAAGGCGTATCTCAATAATCACGTGGTGCATGATCGGGTTTTCACTGAACGTCTCACTTAAAGGTGCTATTTGTTATCTGCTTAAAAAGATTGAGTTATATAGAGAAATGAGAACAGGAAGTGCCCCTTGGATCCCAGACCCTTTATTTTTATTTTTTAATTTCGTTTGCGATACCTAAGTTTACATTTCCAATTTTTTCTCTTTATACAAAAAACCAAAGAGCACAAACCGGAACATTATTTACATTAAAATGGGTTTATATAACCGCAAAACCGCATGTAATATAAAAATTATTCTCCTAATTTCTGTGAAGTATTTAGTACATGGCCGAGGACTCTTAACTTCAAATAATGGAATAGCTCTTATGAATGAATTAAATAATGTAAAATAGCTGGGTCCGCAGGGCCACCAGGTGGGACTTCTGGTAAACTTAGGCCACTTTCGTCCTTAGTATGATTATAGATGGCATAAACAGAATATTTATTAGCTTTATTTAGTAAATTCTCAAAATCAGACCTGCAGCAGGACACCCGAGCCTCCCCCACCCCGAAGCAACCAACTAGAAAATCAAAGGAAATTAACAATATTTGCTAATAGATGTTTACAGTATACGATTTTGAAGTGAGCTAAAATATATATTCGGTGATATTGATTTTTAAGCATTAATGCTGTTGACCAGAAGTTTCTAAAAGATGGTGGAGTTTTCTGCCAAGAAAAAGATATGAAATGTCAGTCAAAGTAAGGTTAAAATTTTGGTTCTGTCATTGTGGACTAGAATACTTGATGATATTTTGAATTAATTTAAAGATGGTTGGTTAGTTTACATGTTAATTCACACAGTCGCAACTTGTTCACATCTTATTCATTTCTTATAATTCACCTTCATTTAACACAACTTATGTGTTGATTGGCCTACTCTTCGAACTCCGTGGAGAAACGTACAATTATTTTATTTTAGATAATAAGAGAGTAATTTTGAGCACTTTGGAATTTTAATTTTACTTAAATTTAAATGGCTATTAACTAAGAGATTTTCTTTGATTTGAGGTGATGTTCATTATGTGTTGTTCGTTGTGGCTTTCTTGGAGAAGGTTTCCTTTCCAACAAAGATATGTCCATCTACGGAGTTTAGAATGTTCAGATGGCATTGTACATGTTCTTCTGAAGCTTGGCTTAGAGTAGAATTAAGTTGTGTAGATGGCCTATCTGTAAGAGTCATGGTGAGAACAGAAGATACCCATTTGACAATGATTGTAGAAAAGTCCTGCAGTGAGTTGTTGACAATGTCTTGAATCTGTTGAATAGTAGGTGGGTCATTGCTAGTATTGGAAGCGTCTCCGTCCTTGGAGTCAAAGTAACCTGTTCTGTTCTTACCAGTTCTGTATATTTTAATTATAAGCTGGGATTTAGTTTTTTTTAGGCGTCTTTGAACAAGTAGAGCTGCCTGTTCTGTATCAATCTTTTTACATGTCGCGCAGAACTTCAGGTTGGGGACTACTTTACAGAGAATGCAGAGATGTGGTTTACCACATTTGAAGCATATTTCTCCATTAGGACAAGTAGGGTTTTTATGGTATTGGATGCATCGAAGACATGGTGAAAGTCTAGCAGTTGAACGGGAGGCTTTGAAACGGAAGAATCCGATCGTAATACCACTTGTGATTAATTCACTAACCAAGTATGCGTCTTTAGTGAAGAATCGCACCAGGCCCATATCTCCCCTAATTCTTGTGATATCTGTAATAGGTATCTTCTTCTTTAGGTGCTGCTTTAAATCCCGAATATTTGTACTGGTGGACACTCCCTTAGTCACATCAGTAAAGGTAGTGTTTTTCTTATGCTCTTCCCGATTAACTAGGGTATTATACAGAATTTACAAGTTACGTAATTCTTCAAACCCTCGTTAGATCTCGCTTCGGCGTTTCTAAAATAAGACTTTTACAGTAGAAAGAACACCTTCCTTTGGTTTTTTGAGCGATTTATAGTATCCACAACAGCAGGTTAAAACATCAAACTGTCCAATACAAATGCTGCTCCTACTACAAATTAAAACTTACCAAATTTAAACTCTCAAAGATGAAATTTCACAATTATTTGAATTTGAATTTACTTTGTAAGACTTGTATATAACTTTGGCCCAGGCAGGGTAGATGATGGGATTAATTTGTGAAATGAAGAAAGTGGGACGAAACGGAATTATTCCGAGAAAGCCTACGTAAACAGTGTTTGTTCACCACAAAGCCCATGTGTCATGAGCAGAGATCGAACTGACGACCCATAGCACCAGAGGTGAACGCTATACTGTTCATCCACCACCGCTGCGCCGTCATCATCATTAAAAGTATCTATTCAATTATATATTATCCTTGTAATCTCTTGATTTTTGTAGGGAAAACGCAAACCTATTGCAATGTCGCTGTTTCAACAATGAACTAAAGAAACAATCACAAAATGACACGAATTGAAAACTTCAATGAGTAGAATATCTGCCTGTGCCATTGTTTGATTAAAACCTTTACTGAATAAGAGCTTTTCTACTTGAAAATATGAGATATCTAGGTTTCAACTATCAACATTGGAATTACGTGCAATGGAATAAATATATTAGACACAGGATTATAGTACTGCTATCTAGGGTTTGATATCGCCATTGTACACTAACCTTAATAGATGCCATGTTAGTGGATGAAAAAGAGAAAAAGTATTGTGGATTTTTATAGTTTAGAAAATCTAAAAGCAAATTGAAGTGCAATATGCCAAATAGGCCCCCCAAAAATATTTCGATTTATTTCTTATTGGTTTAAAGAAACTATTTTAAAATTGCAAACGATCTACGTCATTATTGAATATTGCATACGCTTTTTTTTCAAAGAACTTTCATGAAATTCAATATCCCTTTGTATGCCTCTCCAACGTGGCACTTTTCACTTTGTACGAGGAAACAGGTTGTTTCGTACGTAATTATCAAACGGGGGCTACGTCAGCGCTTTGCTTGTGTTGCGCTCGCTGGATGCAGGTGGTCAATATAACTAGACAGAGAGAGAGAGAGAAAGAAAAAGAGAGAGGTGATTTCCAACAAATCTTCCTTTGCTGTTGAATGCTAGGACGACGACTCATACGTCATTCGTGTTTGTAAAATAAATGGACATCCACAAATAACACCGAGCATTGTTTATGTTGCTTTATATAAAATGGTATTGATTTATGTTGTAATTATCAGTTTTATTTAACAAGAATAGCCAAGTGTTTTTCTACTCGTTGTCTTTGTCAGCAATTTAGTTTTTGTTAAATAATTACGTATTAAGACCTCCATATGCCATTTCCCGTATAGTGAAAAAAATCTATTCTTCCACTATTGTGTCAATAGAGTGTTATAACCAGTTTCATCTTCAGCCACAAACTTTAAAGGAAAGAGATCGAAAAATTTAGAAGATACAAGTGATGATGTGTTATTTTACCTTCAACGTGCACACCCAACTTAGAGTTTCGTGTAAGACGGAGGAAATTGTAGAGATGTAGCCAGTCTTTTCTTAGTTACGTAACAAAGAGAAAATAACGCACTCTCATAAGCGGATACTCGACTACCTACATAGACGTTTTTGCCACAGTTACGCCGTGGTTAGTAATGGGGGACCCAAGGCAAAGTTTCGGGAGGGACAACTTGGTGGAAAGTAGGAAGGATGGAGGTCGAAAATTTCTTTCATAATTTTAAATCTCTCTCCGTTCTTCTCTTTGCCCTCTCAGACTAGCTGTAGCAGTTTCAGTTACTTTACACTTGTATACACACAATATGAAAGGAACTGCTTCTGTTTATTTACATCTGCTGTCACTGTTTAAAGAAAATCATTTTCAGTCATGACATCAAGATTCTTCTGCATCACATACGGCGGGATTTTTATCTTTTTGTAAAAATAACTATATCTCGGGAAGAGAAATCGCCCTCACCGTCCAATCTCCATCTGGGTCAACGCCTGGTGGCTAGTACCCACCAAAATATTACGTTTGGGAGTAGGTTTGATAGGTTTGGTGGTACCTGAATGGCTTGAGCTGAATGTCTGGAAGCTGATGGCCAAATAAATTTTAGGCAATCT
Source organism: Lepisma saccharinum (assembly GCA_022664845.1). Taxonomy (NCBI): domain Eukaryota; kingdom Metazoa; phylum Arthropoda; class Insecta; order Zygentoma; family Lepismatidae; genus Lepisma; species Lepisma saccharinum. The sequence continues at coordinate 38,322 of JAGDQP010003429.1, forward strand.
CTTTTATTATTTATTTATTCATTTAATTATCTAAGACATTAAGATTATACACAGTAATCATAATTGAGATGGTCTACGTAAAAGGGGTGCATAAGCAATGTTAAAGCATTAATGATAATAAGAACGCAGTGCTATCACTTCACAACTACACTATTAACTAACACCAATGTATATTTTCTTCTGTCTCCGTGGCTCCCCGGTGCACTGGGAGACACGGAGAGCCCCGGATTCTTTAATCTCCTCCGCCATCAGATCACTCGCCAGTATATCCTGTATCTTTGCATGAAAAATAGAAACACATGAGTAAAATCACATTCATAAAATGAAAATGAGGTAATATTCAGTACTGAAACAGAGCGTATCACTATTATAAGAACAATTCCACGAATTTCAAATAATGGCGGTTACACTTTGACTTTTCATGGTTTACCTCCAAGACACAATGAACAAAATTATTCATTCATTTAACCTTTCATTATTAAATCATATGGGAAGTGAATTTCCAGAATTATGTGCGTACATATATATATAAATATATATATTAAAATTTCCACCTATTTTGTAAATTTGCTCAACTGTAATTACAAACAGGAGTTCAAATTATCTAGACTATTCAGCAATATGTAAATTCCTGTCAAATATCTCCAACACCAAATAGGGTAATCCCTCAATTTTCCTGTCCAAACATTATACCGCTCCCTCTCTGTGAGATTACTCTTCTACTTTAACTGACAGATACACAATAGATAATTTGTAAGTGCACAGGATTGCATTTGCTCTTCAATTAATGTCCGATACTAAAAACAATATACTTGAGCCCTACTCTTACGCTTGTTATGTTCAACTAATTTCGACATACACATGTTTAAAGTTGTATATTTTCTGTTAAACAATAACCCACACAACTCCAACAGAAACACCGATAAATAATAACCCAGCCAACTATTATATGGAAGAAAGTATCTCTATAGAATTAAATATCTCCGCCAATCAGAGAATGTATATTTCCTGGGTAACGCATGAATATAAGGTGCATCCTGGCAACCACCCAACTCGATAGCAGCGTAGGGACTCATAGAGGCAGGACCTATATCCAACGTTCTGCGGAAGCGTAGGGGCAATTTGTCAAATTAAAGACATAAATTACGAATTAAATTAAAAGCACACATAATCTAATACAAAATCCACCGTTTAAACAGATATTCCCGGTCTTATATATAAAATAAATGGGATAAATAGGGCTGATTCATAAAGGAAAGCTACAGGGTCGTTCTGAGGGCCAAACATTGTGCGGTTAGGTTTTTTAGGAATAATTGTTGAGAGATAAATTCTTAATTTTCCCCATTATTTCATGTAACCTTTTTCCCATTCATCTAGTACAATATGGGAGGAAACTCTAAGAGAAACAAAAATAGGAAAGGAAAAATCACCGCCAAGTCTGATACTGGCAACACAAGAGAAACGAGAAGCATGTCTTTGCAGTTGCACCAAGATGAGGATCCATCACAAAATATTTCAAGGAAAGAAGTAGTGATCAAAAAGTGCATAAATATGTACACCAAATTAGAATGAAAGAATGCAAAAGAATAAAATATTATTATAACCTTCTCACAAACTACATCATCTCTCACCTTTTAATAATTAATCTCTTAATCAATGATTTAAGTAAATACACCTTTAAACTACATGTATATCGGTCAAATGTACAAACAAGAAATCTGTGCAATTCTCTTAAATTTTTTTATCAATATTTACAAACTAGATATTTTGTCCACTTCCAGTTCACATATACAAACAATTGTTATTTTTTTTTTGGAAAAATACTTATCTTTGGTGTATTTTATGGAGTTTGACGGAGGGTGCGACTGTTGGCCTATATATGGATCTGACTCAATATTCTAAACTAATACTTATTTTTCACACTTAACAAAATACATCCCAGGAGGCAAGTGGCCTAAGTGGCCCTGCGGGCCCAGTGACAAATATACATTCGTTACCACCCAACTCTCTTTGACTGCAGACATCGTTAGAGATTCTTTTTAACAATTCATATTGATCAGGATTTGTGGATAAACAAATGTTTAAGGCAGTTTAGAACTGAGCGAGTGTAGCTCTTTTGGTATACAGTTGGCTTTGCGTTTGTAAGGTTGTATGTTTGAACTCGACGGCCGGTCATCCTGATTGAGGTTTCCCCAGGGTGTTTCTAATTCATATACCGCTTGTAACTTCAAACTATGACCTGGCTTACTTTCTTTTCCAATATCCTTTTCCCTGTCTTTTCTGTACCTTAGTCAAAGTGTATAAACATTATAAATTTAACATAATTGAACGGATTTTATTTTGCTCCGAATGTCACTGTTTATAAGTAGCTCTACTTTGATGGAGTAGTTTCTACATTAGTCAGTCAAGTTGAGTTTCGACATGAACGTTTCTTTCCCAAAATCTTATTATATGGTTAGAAAATATATTATCCTATACTTTATGGGTCAGTAAGGACAGCTCATTATCCAAGAAATCAAAAGGAAACGTAAACAAATGGTTGTAAGCCATAAAATGATCTTCAAATGATACACAAGTGCCTTATAAAACAAACATGGTGGTGGTGCATTTACTGTGCCACTTGCAGTTGCAAGACTTGACCAACGGCTGGGAATAAAGAGTTCGAAACTGATCAAGCTATGTGCCAATATCGAACCCTGGATTGCGATTACGTTGTCTTGTGCAGTTTAAGGGCCTCAACAAAATTTCAACAGGCGTTTCTTTTTCTTCAAAAAAGTATGATTGTACATGTACTTTAATGAATAATTGGTAACCTGAGTATTCATTTACGTAGTTTAGGAGGAATTCTAGTTATTCAACCAGAGCTACACCATAGTCTAATTGCAATACATACAAAATGCATAATGGCCAGAAGAAGACACCTGTACCGAATATTTAATTAACAAACATTTTCCAATCTATTTACTGCTACAAAATACAATTTTATTTCCCTAATGAAGGTTCGCTACTAGCTGTTGCTCGAAGCGAATAAAAATTATTGAATTGAAAATGGGTTCTTAATTATCAAATACTACATGCCATGTGTCTTCAAGCAATGCTTGTACCCTTTGTTGATTATGAATGACCTTGAGAAATCTTTGGTACAGCCGGAACAGAGTGAGATAAAGGAATGTGAGAAGGAAGTCTGCCAAGACCTATTTCGAAATACCACCCGGAAACTAGCCAGGTATACCTGTGGAAACCCCCAGTGAAACCTGTAGTGGTAGCCGACCACTGGGACGAATTCAAACGTTTCGAATGAGAAGCCAACTTTTTCTGTTTCCAAAATTTCGAGAAATTAGGACACACATTTTTAATTCAGTGCAGTGGATAACAGGCGACAACTAAAGTCATCTGTGAATGCGAAGGAAAGTTAAATTTATAAGATAAAATTATTGGCGAAGATTATAGTCGCATTTCACTCCAACACTCGGCCAACGTACTGTTTTATTGGATATCATGGTCCTATTTTATTGGACATGCCTATACATATCACTTCTTTTTAACTATGTAGATCAGCCCTGCCATCTTGGTACGCACTTTCCATCGATTTACATGGGAATTATTTTACTCATTTTATGCCTGTCAGAAATAGAATATTCAGTTCCGCTTTCACGAATTTGTCTTGGTGGTTATTTTGACTCTTGTATAGTTTTGGTTCGTAAAATTTCTTCAAATATATAAGTATAATGTATTATTAATAGTTTGCTAAATAAATCACAATATGTCAAGAGGAAATTACACTGTTCGTGTGTAAAATATTGCATTTCTACAAAAAAGAACGAGTCCAAGATAACATGACGAGAAACTAGGCGAAAACAGAAGTTAAAAATTATGCTCTTATGTTCTGCGGATTGATGAACAAAAAGTTGAGGAAGAGATTAATTAAATGTTTTGTATATAGTATTGTGTTGTATGGAGAAGAAACTTGCAGTCTACGAAACGAAGAAAGAAAATTCGATACCTTTCAAATGTGGATATGGAGAACAATAGACCGGAGAAGCCAGCTGAATACAGAAGATGGGAAATGAAGTGTTGAAGAGAGTATGCAAGAGGCGAACAATCCTGGAGACAATAAAGAAGAGCAAGAGGACATTGAATGCACAGAGAATGTGTACTGAGGAATGCAATTGAATGTATGGTTGAGGGAAAGAGAGGTAGAGGAAGAAGACGAATCTAACTCCTTGAAAATATTAAGGAAGATAAATCGTATGTTGAGATAAAAAGGATATAGCAAGATCGGGATGAATAGAGAAGGCTTAGCTTACCTTCAAGGAACTGCTCCTTTCGGCGGAATAATAATGATGCAAATTTCTAAGTTTTCATCACTTTGCCGAAAGTCAGGTTTGCGTATAAAAATGGTATCAGTTAATACGGTTTTAGAATTTACTGTAAATTTCGAACCCATTTTAATTTTTAAACAAATTAGGAAGTTATTTATGTTTGGAAATTTCGTATTATTCGGACTAATTTTCATGTTTTTGGAATGTATTACATACCAGGCAAAATCGTAGAATTCGACAGATTGCAGACCCAATCAATATTTACGAAATAGTAATAAATAATGAAGTCATTTAAATTTTAGGACTTCGATTAATTTTCATGTTTTGAAAATAATGTCGTTTGTGGAAATTGTCTTAGAATTTGACGCAGTTAGTGGAATCGCTTAGACCTAGCCTATCTCGAAGAACCTATAGACATGAATGATGGAAAGTAGGAAAGAAAGCAATAACCTAAAGAGACCGCTTAAGTGGTAGCACAGTCTAATACTAACTAAATAAAGAAATTAGGAAATAATATTTTTTTTAGCCTAGGAAAAATATACATTATTACTTAGAAATAAGTTTATGCGCTTTATTAAAGAAAATAATTAAAGTTTCATCTGGAATCGACAATTGTTAAGGATTTTTCTACTTGTTGGTCACTACTCTATATCTCAAGGATGATATTTCGTCGGTGGATTATTTTGTTAAGATTTCAAAGATAGTAAACAAATACCTGTTGCAGTGGTGATAGATTCCTTTTTTAATCAATCTGCTGTTGAGCAGCAATGACTAAATCAGTGTTCGATTTGTAGCGAGGGATGGATGGAATTTCCACCTCTCTGCAAAACTCTTCCCTGGCTATGTTTTCTGAAATATCCTCCAAGCCTGGGATATGAACGGATAAAAACGGTATTCTAATTTCTGAGAAAAATCCTCTCTGGAAATTGTACAAATCGGACACTGGACTAAATGACGTTAGTTCTTTACTGTGCTTCAACATAGAGGCACACATAGATCATTCCATCTACTTTTATTGTGTATAGAGAAGGATATCGCATTTGCTACATTCCGAATAATGTTAATGAAAACGAATACGGAAGTTTAAACCAAGAATGGGTAACCGTCATGAACATGTATAGAATTAAAGAAAAAAAAACCTTCTTATCAAACAAATAAATATGGTCTAGCAGCAATAAGTATTCACATATTAAAAAAAAAGATTCTGTTAACAATACTCTTGATAAAGGTTACAGACGTAGTCGAAACGTTGCGTTGTGTTTTAACATAGTGTATTTAATACGCAGTTAAATGATAAATTGTATTCCGAACATCGAGCGGTAAAAATTTATTTTTATTTGTTGCTCATGATACTCCATAACAAACTAAAACCATTATGTGACATAAAATATTTATTGCATATAATTAGTTTACAAGACAAGATTCCTTTATTACACTTCCAGCAGTGTTGTTAATTTACACTTTTGAAAGAGAAACAAGGCTTGAGAATGTATATTTTAATATGCTCAGGAGACTACAGCAAAATACTTTCTAAAGAATTGAGTCAAAACTTATCGAAATAATAACAAAGACAAACGATGACTTAATTTCCTATTTAACAGTGACAGTGTTCCCCTATTGACCACATACGCAGTCTCTACACAATACTTGAAGAGTAACGGGAGAAAACAAGAAATGTCACAAAACAGGTTTATTGAGAAAATCAAGTTTGAGTGCCTTAATCGCTTGACAAAGGTAATATTGATAGAACTGGACATTCCTTGTTTTCTCCCGATACCCTTCACTGTAAAATACGAAATTGAGAAAAGGAGTAACACGTATACGAAATAGAAAAAAATAAAAATTCAGTTAGTTTGGTGATTAAGTTGCTACATGAATATCAATTTACTTTCACGTTACAAACCCGTAACGTAAGTTAGCTGTAGGCAAAATAAATAGTCTAAAATTTTAGCTGTTGATGAACTTACATATTGGCAAAATTATTACTCGAGGAAACTTACCTGTCCACAAAATGAATTGTCGACGAAACGTACCTGTCGACAAAATGAATTGTCGACGAAACGTCCCTGTCGACAAAATAAGCTGTCGACGAAACGTACCTGTCGACAAAATGAGCTGTCGACGAAACGTACCTGTCGACAAAATAAGCTGTCGACGAAACGTACCTGTCGACAAAATGAATTGTGGACGAAACGTCCCTGTCGACAAAATAAGCTGTCGACGAAACGTACCTGTCGACAAAGTGATCTGTCGACGAAACGTACCTGTCGGCAAAATGAGCTGTCGACAAGATGATCTGTCGACAAAATGATTGTCGACGAAATGAATGCGACCGCCTTTCCACTGAAATTCACTTGAAAGTCCAGGAACTTCACTTAATGGGATTCGAGTTCAGTTTCTTAGTTCCAGAGATTAAAACCTGTTCTCCTTTTGAAGAGTTTATATGTAACAATGCAGTTATTTTACGCGCACATCTCCTTTAAATTTACAGCAACACTTAATGACACGAAGTTAAATTAGTTGTGAGTGTCGAATAAATAAAATTATGTACTTTCAATAAACCGTATTTATTTCTGTCAGGCGATTTACGTCTACGAAATCGCTCAATGAATAGCCGCCACTGGATTTTTTTTTTTAAGTAAGGAATAAGTGGACCTTGACTCAGAGACTTAAATACATCAAAATTTATGCCTCAGACGAAATGTTTAGATGTTTAATGTAAGATGTGATCGATGTGCGCAAACATCTAACATAGTGCACTTATTTATTTATTTCATATCACGGAATTAAGGTTGGTTGCCTCTTTTCTACGAGTGAACTATCGAATATTACATAAAATGGAACTTGTGATGTAATCTTAATATATATTGCACAAAAATACAACATAAAACAGACACTTAGATAGCATAGTAACCTTACAGCAAATTTGAACCAAGTTTGTCATTACAAATCTTAAAGTTTGCAGGAAGTTTGTCATTACAAATCTGCAAACTTGCTACAACGTTGTAGCAAAGTTGCTAGTTGACAAGTGACAAATTTGTGACAAACTTCTCACATCAAATTTGCTACAAACCTTTCATATCAAAGTAGCTAGAAACCTGTCTTGTTGGAACGTTGGTGAGTCAACATCAAGTTTGTGGAGAAGAAAAATTCAAATAAGCATTGGGGTTCAAAGTTCAAACCTAGAATCTTCAATTTTTTTGTTCTCCATCACTATGATCACTATCGCGGCATCTATTTTACTAGTTCTTTTATGTTACGTAGACTGTTTAAGAAGTAAAGGCGTGCATTTAGGCTTCAATTCGACGCTGATATAACTTATTCTGTCCTGCTACAACTCTGCAGGAAACTTGGTGCTTGAAATTTAGCACTGTAAGGAAAAATTACGGGTAGTCCAAACTTGGTATAAGCTTGCGTGCTATCTGGACATAGACTTACATACATACCGTCAGACCTACCCCCCCCCTCCCCACACACACACACACTATAAAACTTCGAAGACTTATGTAAGGAACCAAATGGTCGTTACTAAGTTCGTAGAGCGATTTTGTTTTCGGCAGGTCGTGGGTTTGAAACAGCTGCTGACCATTTTGAATGTGTTTACCTCAGATCCACTATGATTGTGCAAGCAGAGTATATTCTTCTTAGAAAGTCTGTATCCTTTCATATTGAACTGTAATCGTGTAGAAGATTATGAGGAGACGATAATTATCATCGAAAGAAATCGCTGACTTTTTTTTAAGGAAAATAATAAGCGAATCAAGATTTCTGATCGTAGAGAGGAATAAAATTTCACATGTTTACTCGAGGACACTACACTACAACATCACGAAAAGATGTTATAGTTATGGCGTCGAATATATAACAGATAGAAGCTGTGAGATCTAGTGTTAAAAATAATGAAATTTGAACAAGAAATCCGAGACGGGAGTGGAAGTTCAGGTTCATGCCGCCTTAGCACATTATATTGAAGAGAAAGTTTATGTTGATTTCAGCAAGTAGTTTATGTAGAACCGAAGCCGGCTTACTAAGATGTGAGAGATGGTCGAAATATTTCAGGTTAAATATGAAAGAAATTCATTCATTCTAGACGTTATAAAACCGTCGCATTAATTCTTAAGTAATGCTAAAATAGACACGTGACAGTAATCAAGATGTAAGAGAACCAGGTACGGAATAAGAATGATTTAACTTAACCCGGTAAGATATTTTGTTGGAACCTGAGTGAATTAAAGTATATGATTTTTATGCCACACAGTATTAACGTGTACACATCAGGGCAAGTAATGGTTCACCACTAACCTGAGATCTTTGACTGTGTTATGAAAAAGTATAAGGGTGGTAAACAAGGATGGTAAGGTTCTTTTAATACATGTAAATTTCTTTACGAAACATTGTTGCAGCAAGAAAGAAAAAAATGGAATATTATCCGAATTAAAACAAAAATAAAATTGTGCGGTTCCGATGTTGGTGGACACGTTTGCAAAGATTACAATTACAAGAAGAATGAGATATGTCTGCGACTTGGAAACATGTAATGCATGAGCGTTAAAGGAAGTGAATGCTAGACGTAAGTATGTTTGTTATCTATAACTATTACTGTGAAGTGGGAACTATATTCTTGAGGCTTAGGGCGAAAGGTGCGTGAGATTGGTGCGCATCGCATACAATAAAAAAGAAACTAACTTTAACTAGCATAGTCTCGTTCGCTGTCACTCGCTCGAAATGTTGTCCGTGTTTTCGTGGCAAAGTACGTGTCATTCATAACACGAGGTGTCACAATTAGTATTCTTCCGCATGACAACAAGTTTCTGATCCTTGATCAACTAGTGTGCGTATTTAAAGAAAATAATAACATGTATTTTCTTAACACGTTTTGGACTGCTGGTTGTCTCTAGGTGCTTATAGAAGTACCTGTAACCGGAAATAAATAAAATATAATAAAAGAATTGAAAAGAGTTTTGAATAAATCCACTCGATGTTCAAGAGCCCACGAACTACGAGACTGCAGCCTGTTCAAATAGTAACCACTTTATATGTGTTAGTAAAGCACAGATGTCTCGCAGTTACCAACAAATCATTCCATTCAGACATAAATGAAGTTTATTAGCTTGACCTAACTTGATTCAAGTTAATGTAGCTTTCTCTATGCGCCTCTTTGATGAGGCTGAAAAATATTTTGCTTACTTTTCCTATTCCTAATGTGTCGATTTATTTAACAATAGTTGCTTAGAATATTGTAATTATTTCCAATATTATAATACATTAATTATCGTTAAATTTAATATATTACAATCTTTGTACCACTTTGAGAATTTCTTTGATTAGTACGTAGTCTATAGCAGATTAGTAAAATGTAATAACTGTATATATATATATGCTGTAGGTTGGCACTTTAGGCATTTACGCACCCATTTTCACCCACCCACCCCCTGTGATGGTTTAGAAACTGAAACAAAAAGGGCGAAGATGGAAAATGGTTTAATTTATAAGAAATTCTACAAAATTGTACCACTAGTATTTTAAATTGGACCGGTAGTAAAATTGAAGTTTGGAGTGAGTAATATATGGAATTCATAATATGAAAATGTGCATGTATTTATGTCATAGTTAGTAATATGAAAAATTTGGCATTTTTAGCCTTGGTTTCAGAAACAAAACTAGACTTCCTTTAACACAATATATTATTTGGAACCTCAGTCGGTTCTATTCGCTCCTACACTTGCCATAATAAAATATTTTTTTCTTTGTATTTACTTTCATGCATTTGGTATGAAACCAGACGCAACACTTCGAACACTGGATCATATACGGTAATTAATCTTCCTTTCTTCGCATAATGCAATACTAGCTAGTTGAATTGAATTTGATTACCTTGGTTCAGGCCGAATGGATGTCGATAATAGAATTGCTAGAATGAAGAAAGTGGAAGGAAATGGGAGAACCCTGAGTAAAAGGCTACACACATGGTGTTTGTTAAACACAAAATCCACATGGAACGAGCCGGGCTCAAACCGGAGACCCCATGCACCAGAGGTGAGCGCTCTACCACTGAGCCACCGCGGCACCAGCTAGTTGAGTTTTCGCCGGCAACTGTTGCAAATTTCTTACTTTTGCTTCCTTCGGGTTTTTTGTTGTTGAACTTAAGGTGTTTTTAAATGGTACATTGTAGAAGAAATCTGGTAATACATTTTATGAGACGTGGACATTTTGACTCTAACCCTTCTTCATGTCCCAAAAATTATACATAATTAATTGATTACTGTTACTATTATTAACACATGAAATAACAAATACTTAACAAAATTCGTACATACCTATGAGTGTGTGGAGGCTTAATTGTTCATTCAAATTATTACTTCTTACGACAGGACATTTAAAAAAAAACACTCTCTCTACTCGAGCAACGTAGCTTCTATACTGATTGTGTTCAGTGTAGGTACACAACACGTATTAATACATATTCCCTCTGGCTGGTAGCGCTACTGTACAAACGGTTTGCCAAATACACAAGTTGTAGAATGTATAAGCACGTACTATTTATTTAGACAGGCAGAATTTATATGGAACTTACCCTACTGTTACCCATCAGTAGTGTCTCCATCATTTGACCAGTATCCTGTATTCGATTTCTCGACATTGAACATCCACGAAGGATGTACACATATTGAAAATGGAAAAAGAAGAAAAATAAAGCATTTATGAATAAAAAATAACAAAATATGGTATTGTCCTTGTGCAAAATAAAAAAAAACTGGTCCGGACGGGTTAGGGCACAGACGCTGTAATTGACATTATAACTCTTAGATGGCAGTGCTTGCGTGCTTGTTATGGCGTATTTACTATCCTGAAAGTGCTCTGTTTCAGTAGTTTGCACTTGCTGTGTATACTCATCAACTAATTAATATTCGATTATTTAAACGACTATGCTCGTGTTCAAATTAATTTATTACAAATAACAAAGCAATAAACATCTTTGTTGCACACTTTGCATGCGATCAGCACTATTTGAGGTCGTGACTACACTGCTACGAAATAGAACAAAATAATTATATATACTGTAACAGCACTACAGAGGCAAGGTTGTGCCGTGTGGCTCAATGCGGTCGCAGTAGCCGTATGGAAGGACCACCTTCATATAGATTCTTGAAATTATTTGTGCAAGAAAAAAATATAAGCATACACAAGAATTTGAGATGGGAACTTAATATGCGACGATATTGCTGGGACGTTAAGTAAAATTCTGTTGGAATGTCATCAAAACATATCTTGTACCAGTCGTAGCATGTTGCCATTTTGCATTTGTATAATTTCAGCCAGGTGTGGTTCTCCACATTTAACTTGTTTTTAAGAACTTGAAACTATGTTGCTTTGAAAACTGCTTCTTAACCGTTTTGTTTCGTTTATTAAGTTACTTTGAAAAATAGGCTTGACCAGTATTTCATTTCCTCTTGATTTAACACTATATTTTACATCCGTAGATTCTTATATTATACTTTTATTTATTGTTGTACGCAGTGAAATATCACTAACTACTCCATTCACTGTCTGCCTGTGATTTTTAGGAGGTCGTCGTGATTGCCACTGATGTTTCAGAGGAAATGTGTCAACATTCCTATGGACACGTGTGTATGTGCGAGTTAGACTTTGGTAGAGCGAACTCAGGTTATCTAGCTTTTGGCGGTGCATCTGATCATAAGATAGGTCTGCAGCACACAGTTTAGAAATCATTTTTGGTACGTTTTCGTCATCTTGGCATTGTTCAGCAACGTCCCTACGCACTCTCTGTACTTTGGCAACCCATTCGTAATGGAAGGAAGTTACCAAGGCTTGTTTCGCTACTTGTACCCGAAGAGCAGACCATAGCTAACCAATTCTATTAAAAAATGCTACGACAAACTTCCGAAGGTGATTATAACTGTACAATTTGCCTATAATGCCGATTTATTCTAATAATGCTGGATAATAAATGATCTGCGTGGGTAACTATTGAAATACATTTCAAGTCAGCAACTGATATTTTATCGTGCGTCTAAATGCCCATTTGTTTGATAGAGCCTATCTAATGTTCTAGTTCATTTATTATTTGTAAAGTACATCAAAATGTTAATTGAAAGTTAGGACTCAATGACTTCTTCTTCTAGTTAAATCACCAAATGGTAATGAATTAGTTTTAAACTAACTTTAATCTATTCAAATTTAAGACGAATTAAATTAAAATTAAACATTATCTTGCACACCATAAAAAATATCAGAAAACCTGTTTACGTTGTGCGCTTGTTTGTGCTGTATAAGACTGAAATAACGTTTCCAAATTATAGAGAAAAGAAACAATATATTTTCAGGGAGACGAAAATTTATGTTTCAGAATATGAAGCAGTGTTTAATTGTGTGTAATAATAAGGGAGATGTGCTGTGATTTTATGACTTACGAGATGTTTCAGATAGTAAAAACTGTAAAGTTAAACAAAAATGGATTTTCATCTAAGCAGTGTTTTATTGAGTAAATTTCCATGTTGGGACTTTATCCGTCTGATAAACATAAAGTTTAATTACGGTAGATGAATAGACATAAAGTTTCTGATCCACCCCAAGAAAGAAACACTGAAAATTTTACTCAAATCGCACTGTATTTTCTTTCCCTCTGGATTAGTTAAATCGGTGCTTCCCAATGTTTTATGCTTCGTGTATCCTCTAAAATTTGTAACGGTAACGGATATTCGTATCCCACTTTGACCACTTCAGGGTTAAACTCTTACCGGTCCACATCCTCTAAACCCACCACCATATAAAAAAAATAACACACACTTTGCTCAGGTTAACTGTATAACGTTTCTAAATTTAATTTTAAAAAACCCTCGGAGTTTAAGTGGATTGTTTAAAGCGAAGGATCTATCTTCGCTGGATCTCTGTATACTGTGTTCCAAAAATCGTCTCGAGTTTGTCCTTACATCCTTTTTTCTTATTTCTCAGTTACAATTTCATCTAAGTTCCTTGTTCTCAATCAAGAACTTTTTGTGGGTCTCTTTTTTCTCTCTTTCGAAGTAGAATAAACTCTTTAAAAGTTTCCGTCGTTGTTACTTTATGATGTTGTTAAGTTTATGATGTCGCTTGTGCACCATGCAAGTCGGTTGTTGTCGTATTCTGTTACGACGACAGTCTCAATACGAATGTAGGAAGTCGTTATTTCAAGCCATTGACTCACAAAATAATTGAGACGGGGCTGGAGATGAAGACGTGAAATGTCTGGGAGTTTTTGGTACTGGTGGAACACTTATTCTTTCCACGGAATATGTACGTACTTACGATTAACATATTGCATTAGACAACTTGTAGATCATTTTTAATCTAATGTAAACGATGTATTTAGAAATAATCATATTTTTATGTTTCTTATAGAGTTAATTGAATGAAGCATAGATGGTGCACCCAGACCGTTTTAAAGAAATAATCTGTAGCATCGAAATTCCATTTGAGATTTATAACTTTTGAAACCAACTGTGGATATATAAAACGTCGGTTTGACATGTTGAGTTGTTCGTGTTTTATAGAAAACTATTTTATAACCTATATATGTAAAATTAACACAAGTCACAATGAGATGATTGTCATTGTCTCTCAAGAGTTTAAAATTAAGAAGTCAACAACAAAACAAGGAACTTCATTCTTTCTTGTTTTTAAGATTTGTAACGAATTTAGTCCAGGCATCACTTTCTCAAAATTGATATCATTTTTTAGCTTTAAGAGCAATAATGTAAGAATATGTAACCTTCTACTTTTTAGTACGCTGTTAAAAATTTCCCGAAGAATTACTCGAAAAAGCTAGGCTACCTGGGCATTTCCAGTAACTTGGCTAATAAAAAAAAAAAAGTCACCATTTAGTTTTCAGGAATAATGAGAGTAAGAGAAGCACGAACGAGCTTCGAAAACGGGTTGATTAGAAGTCTAGCGTCTTACCGACTGCACTAAATTTACAGACATAATTTACAGTGACCAGGCGCAAACAGTATTGAGGGTCAGAAAGTGTGTTCTCCAAACCCGAAGAATATAAACTAACAAGAGATGTGCGTGAGCTCGAACGCTCAGAACCGCACGAAATTGTGCTTAATATAAATCACTCATCCCAAAAGCATGGTATGAGTCATTTCCATGCAAAAGTGCGCATCTTCCCACAAGATATATTTGAATGATCATCTATACAAGGTCTAAGAGAGGAACTGTGGTAACGCGAAAAAACAAAATATCGATATAAGAGGACCAAAAACATACATATTGCAATGTCCTGACCGATTGCAATATTTCCCTCTGCTTAAAATAATTACGCGATCTGAACAACAAACCTTTTCCACTGACCTGATAGTGTTGCCCCGCTATTCAGTCCTCAGGGTGCAGGTGTGGGATTTCAATGAAGCGGTCAATGCAAAGTGCAAAAGAACAAAATGCACATCTGACTAAAACAACTTTTTCACATTCAACAGCACTTCTGCATTCAACAAACGCCACACTAATTACATTTTCAAACGATGATATTATTATGTCAATGTCATAACCTGCCTTTTACCAAGCATATTATAACATAGGCTTGTACTTCGGTACAGAAAGTTTATTGTATGCCACAAAGTGAAGTCTGATGATGAAATGACGATCGTGTAACTTTACTTGTGGTTTTTCACATAGAAGCTTACAAAATCAATCATCCTTCTCACGTAGAGCTTATATTGCCTAAAGAAGTACACATCAAGAGGTTGTTAATATTTTGTTTCTTCGGTGGCAATATCTTGTGCGTAACATCCTGGTTCGGAAAACTTTTATCTGACGGAGTACGATCTTTATGGCCTGAGCAGGAATCGCACAGCAATAGGCTCTTCTAATCGTCACGTACGTGTTCACCAAAGACGGCAGTTAGAAAACTTTTCATGTGCTCTTTCGTCATTTTGCCACTTTTGCTTGCCTCCACATGAATGTTTCGTGGACATGTTGCTTCAAGTTTCTTTGAAACATTTGAGCCCAAAGTGCCTTGTGGCTCTTGAAAACAGATATAGAGCTTGTTAGCTAATCTGCCACTCATTGATAAAGCCACATCAATTGTATAGCTGTGTGTAGAGAACTATGCACAGACTGCAACACACCAGCTGTAGTTTTCTCGCCTCTCTGAGATAGTATTGACAATGAAGGCATTTGATAATTAAATTGACTTTGGTTTCTGTTCCAAACATTTGTTTTCTCCATACTCCCGTCTGTTACATATTTGTTCACTTCCTCCACAAACCAGTGTGCCTCCTGACGAATACTACGATCTTCTTGTATATTCTTACGTGTAACGAACGTATTAATACGCCTGGAACAAATGCCATCTTCAGCCTTAAGTTTGTTGATAAAAGTAATCGAAGCTGTGAAATTGTCTAGACCAACCACTTTAGACGCTTTTAGTGTCCACATTTGCAGATACCAATAGTAAACAGCAGATTCGTACGCTCTTACCCTATCAAGTTGTGACATTACGTACTCTTTTATAATTTTTAATTGTGACATCCTGTTTTCCTTGAATTGAGCTCGATCTCGCCTTTTGCTAGTCACATGCATTTTGATTTACTTCCGATACAATTTCAGTGCATCATAAGTTTTCTATAGGAGTTGAAGCCATGATTGTAATAGTCTTCATAATAGTTCTCCAGTATGTTTTCATCAATATCTTTTAATATACAGGCCATATACATTTTTGATGGAGATGGTTCGTACTCACTTTCACTGGGAGCTTCCTGTTGATGAAAGTCTTGTACTGCTGGTCGGGCAAACTTCAGGAACGGGCTCTTTCTGTACTTCAAAATCACTATACCTATTCAGCGTATCTTCATCCCCATTGTGTTTGTGAATTATTATGCTATATAACATATTCGCGAACTCCATATATTCGACTCCGGTCATCTTTTCATATTCAAAACGTCGCAACTTTGCCTTAACAGTTTGACAACATTCATGGGATTAATTCGCCTCATGATACCGATGTACACTCTTTACATTCTAACCCACAATCGAACACTGCAAAAGAAGGCCTTCTACTGGAAATATACTATTCACACAACTAGAGTAAGCACTTGTTCGTCCAGGTACAACATGCCATCGTCGAATGGCGCAGACACCAGCTGCGTTTTGCATGGGAATTACTCATACCATAGTTTCTGGGATGAGCGATTTATATTCTATTTCGTGTGTTTCTGAGTGTTCGAGGTCACGCACATCCCTTGTAAGTTGATCTGACTGCTTACGCCACATTTGAATTACTTTTGTATTTTCAACTTGGAATCGTAATTCCCATTCATTGAGAATATGTCTCATTTCTTTTAAAATGAGGAGTAAGCAAAATGGCCGTACCATATACTTGAACGACGACTTGCAAGTCGTAAAGAATCCTTAGAAGTAGGTGCTGCCATCTGTTAGTTAACTGTAATAATTATGTTAAGTCAGGAGTTTCTTACATGTGCAACAAAAAAAAAACGAACCTTACTTTTCTAACCTAAGCTACCAATAGGCACTAATTTCCTAATGCGTATATACATAAAAAAAAGAAAAATGTTATTTTTCTTTTAAGAAAATATATAAACATAACAAGGTCAGGATTCTAACCCGGATCAGCTTTCCGATACGTTATCCACTCCCCTAAACCAGCAACTCCAAACTTGTCAGTGTTGTTTATGGTTGAAGCAGCACTGCGCCTGCGTGGGAATGGGTCAGCCACACACAGGATTGATTACTGCAGCTACGGTTTCCTATACTTGATCAGAATTACGTTTACGGCTGTAATAAGAAACCGCTTTCTCTGCGCATGTATAGACCTGACAGCTAAATCCATCCATCTCAGCACATGAAAAGCTTATGATTTTTCGTTATTATAATGAATCAACATGAAACACTCTGCGGAACTTTACTGAGAGTTCGTAGCAACGTGTACAAAGTACAGTGGTAGTTACAGAAATGCGGGATGTCAAGAAAGTCCTTTGCGGGTGTGAGGGGAATCAGCAAACCGATTTTTTTTATGTATATACGCATTAGGAAATTAGTGCCTATTGGTAGCTTAGGTTAGAAAAGTAAGGTTCGTTTTTTTGTTGCACATGTAAGAAACTCCTGACTTAACATAATTATTACAGTTAGCTACTATCCGTTATATCTCAAAACAGTTTGTGTATATTTAATACAGGACAATATACATACACTAAGAATTACCGCCGACGTTTTAGTCGAAGCTTGCGATGAGATAGGTTTACCGGTGAACGTCGAGTAAAGAAACTACAAGATAGTAAGCTGAAACACAAAAGACAAATGAAATAGAAACATAAAAATTAACAATGAGATTATAGAGAAATTAAACAAATTTAAATATTCAGGAAGATATATAACAAACAAGAACGATGTGATTAATATCAAGAAGGCTGAAATTGAAAATATGCAGAGCAAAAATTCGGCCAGTAATACTTAATGCTTACGGTACCGGTATATGAAGTTAATATTTTTGAATTTTCATTTCAATTGAGACCTGTAGGCAACTTTAGCTAAGGCCGAGATGAACATAGTTGCAATTGTTTTTAAATCAGGTTTTCAGGAATGTTTATGAGTCGAAACGGAACGAGATGACCAGAGAGTGGGGAAGACTGCATCATTAATAACTCTGCAGACAGTATGATTCCTCAGGCGTTGTACGAATGCAGAAATCGAGACAGCTAAGATGGGCAGGCCATGTAGCTCCAGTGCGGAAAAATCTAAGATAATATTCTATGGTTGGTTGTTGGGAAGTCGGAGCGAAAGAGGCCTTTGGGAAGACCAAGACGTGGTTGGGAGGACAATATTAAAGGAAATCTTCCTTAGTTGGGAGATCTTCCTTAGTTGGGAATCCTATGACTTTTTAGGTGTTTGAGCCAGTGGCGTCACTTAGTGGGGGTTGAAACGGGCAGTTTCGCAAATGTTTTGAATACTACTCAAGAAAAATGCGATATTGAAATTTCAAACCATATTTAGGATACATAAACGAGGTGATTCTTTAACAAGAAAAAAGGAGCTATTTCCTTGATTTAAGTCTTTTTTATTGAAAATACAGGATACACGAAATGTAAAGGTCCAATTCCCAAATTTGGTCCCTCATAACTCTTGAACGGTAAAATTTTACAGTATAGTACTGAACATGGTTAATACTCAGTTCAAGACTAACCAAACCATATCAAGTTTGGTTAAGATCGGGTGTATACCGTATTTCAGGTATGATATATTCAACTCTTACGTTTTTTAAAGACTCGATCAGAGAAAAAATAGAGCATTATTTTTATTTAAGCATTAATTCCATTTCTAGTAGCTTGTATTATCCATGTTAATTGTGTTTTGCAGGCGCCCAAAAGATGGCGCTCGTCACTGTGATTATACTGGTATTTATTTTACACATACATTTGTAGAATACGACAAGGCGACAATCAGTCAGACTAAGTCCTAATAATTTGAAACCGTCCTATTCAAACTTGGAAAAGCTATAGCGCTGTACCAGTGTCACATCCACTTACTTCAACTTATTATCTCAAAGGACGTTTATTAATATAGTATAGGATCTTATCCCGTAATTTTAATAGAGCAAGCATAAATGTCTCTAGCATCTTACCACCCATAATAGTCCATTAAAATTAAACCCACTGGCTCATCTAGCAAAGAACTAGGTAAAAAATGTAATTGAAATATTTTTCTATTTGTGACCATTTGAAATTGTTATTGACCATTTGAAATAGTTGTTTTGGTGCTATTTACTTACGAAATTATTCGTTTAACAAAGCATATAATAATTACACACATAAAAGATATGAAATGAAATATATTATTTCTTTCATAAAGAATCCTGAAATATAACAATATATGAGGTTGTATTTGAAATTTGGTAGTTTCATCTCGCTCCCCATGGGTGGACGCGCGGGACCGACTTAATCTTTATGGACTATAAAGTGACTTAAAAATATTGGTGATACTAAACTCTTAATATTTTTATCAGCAGATTATTTGTAAGATACTTGTTATTTCCATGTTAAATACTCCATTGCTTGTGTATATACGGAGGGAGAGAGGGGAAATATGTTTGTATGCAGAGGATCTCGCAATATTAAAAAAATATATTCTATATATTGTGCAAACATCCATCTCATTCGCTGTAATAACAGACTGCATGTGATAATATTCAAATTTAGTACTGTTGATGAATATAAATGCTACTTGCGCGTGCGCAACTATTTTTTTAGAGATGATGTGTTTTATTTATCTTTTGCACATCCGATTTTCGCTCCAAGTTTTTTTTTCTCTCTTTTTGTGTCGGTAACTCAATAACTCATCCTGTATTGATTTTTCCTTTTCCTCTTCTGCGAGAAAAAAGTAATAATAACGAAAACAAATAACGTGTATAGTAATGCTGAAGGGTGTTTTTTTTTGTGAGCGAAGAAATAGTGGAATAAAACATTGAGCTAGCTTCATTTTATATTTACAAGCAATAGAGAAAATATGCGTTCATGGTAACAATGACTTTGTGCTTTTTATATTTTCATGTGTTACTGTTCTTTTTATTAACATGGAGAGAAAGTAAACATTCGAATATTATATCATGTTCACTATCAAAACAAAAACCTTTCGTTGTTTGTGATATATTTTTTTCTTTGTTTAATGGGAATATTTTTCTATGAAACAAAGAGCAGTAACTAAAATATAATTTATAACAGAATGATTCTAGAAATATAAAATGCTAATTGCGAGGCCAGACACTTTTCAGTTTCTGAAAAGAATATTTTTCGGAGCTGAATATTTCCCACGCTGTTATCAAGGATGATCCTCCCATTTAAACAAAACGTAATCAAACTCAAGATTTATTAGTTTAAACACAGTATGTTGTGAATATCAACTTACCCCATCTAGTGAGGCGTAATAACATTAATAACGTGCCAATAAGACAACATATTAGAATAAATATTATAATTACGATGTATTTAACTATCAATATATCTTTCCATATTGTGAACATGTGTACAAAATGTTATATAAAACCAAATATATCTTATTCGACTTCCCATTACACGTACTTCCATTATCAAAGCAAAGCTCCCTTCCTTGTTTCTTATACGTTGCATCAGGTAAATGCTGGAATCGTATCTTCAATTAAGATCAAGTAAGTTATTTGCCTTTATTTCATCATCGGTACGAGGTTTACATGACACGTAAACGTGACTGTTATTCTGCTTAGCATTGGATGTACGAAAGCAATCTTCTAATTGTTATGCAACTATAATTTGTTTCTCTTGTAAGGTGAAGCGTAGATCAAGTCAAAGGAGTTAGAAATGAAATGTATTTTTTTATCACTTCAGAGAAAATTCATTCTTCAACTATGTGTTGTTATAATTAAGTGAAGATATAAGATTTTTTAAATTAATAATTGTTGGAGCACAATCAATTACATCTAAAGAAAACATCATTTCCGTTGCTAATGAAGGTATAAAATTAAAGATGAAAGTAGATAAAATAAATATACTTTTAATATAAAGCAAACTTAGCAATGTACGTAAGAATATTTTTTTTCTTTTGACTTAATATTTCTTAATTAATCATTTCCTTTCTAAGAGGCCTACCTATTTTCGATTGCATCAAACCAGCACAATTACTAAATATGTCTGATTTTTTATTTCTTTATTATGTTAGGTAAATCATTAATTAGCTTTGTGAATGAAACAAAATTAATTAGCTTTGTGAAGAAATATAAAATAATGTTAAACTCTTATTAAACATATATTAAAAGGAAAAGGAAAGCTAAGAGACGCAGTACATCACCGGCAGTAGCAGAAACGCTTATGCTGCCATCTGAAGTTCGAAGGCGGAAGAAAAGCTCGATATTAAGTAATGAAGGTTGAATTAATTATAAAATTGTCGTACATGATTAGATGCTTTTATCCATTCTCATTCATGGGCCTGAGGATACTCTCAAATATTCAGCATACTGATCTATCATGAATTTTCATTAATGCAAGTTCCAATGTGTGCAACGAAGTTAGATTGACGTTTGAGTGCAATAGGCCTAATTGAACCCACTCTTGAGTTGATAAACTCTAAAAAAGATACCGTTGGTAACGGAAAACATATTAATAATATTATTTTTTTGATTTCACGTAAATTAAAAGTTTTCTTTCGTAAAAAAAAAAACATAGGCAGGCAAATAATTTGAATTTAAACTCTGTCAAATCATATATATTAGCAACGGTCACTACTGAAGGTGGGCCGAAATGCGCTGGATTGGAGTGCTGGCATAAATGAAATCTAACCTCGAGAGTTCTGGCATAAATTCATGGAGGTACAGAAGCAATAATCTCGAAAGTGCTTTCGAAATGCCTTTATTTTGACAATATTATTTTTTTCTGAACTGTAAGTAGCAATATTATTTTGCATTCTTGTCATAACAATTCATATTAACTGTATAATATATTTATTTTTAAATCATAATTCGCCACTAGCGACCGTTCTTAAGCATTTAATTTGCTATTGCTTACGCGTGTTTTAGCCATTTATGGCTCTCTTAAAACACATCCTTTGTGTTAAAAGGTTCATTAGTCTTTTTGCTATTGAAAAATTAAACAAAATTGCCTTTTAATAAATGTAACAGTTTATAATTATACCGTTCTTTCTAAAATATTTTTTCAACTTCAGCACTGACAACAGTTTAGTGTACGTTTTGCATGGAAACATAATTTTTGTCTCGGTTACAAATTTCGTTGTTACCTTTAACGTGGAGGAGAGGAAAATATCCTTGCCTAGTTGCACATTTACGTTGAAAATACTTTGATTAAAGTTTGGTACAGAAACGTAATTTTTGTGTCGTATATGTACCAAAATTTCGCCGGTTCATTGGTTTATTCGACGTTGAATAATGTTTCAGAAATATTTTGAAATCCTGTTGAGAAACAGGAAGCAGTAGATGATGAAGAAACGTATTTCGAACATTGTTTATTCCCACCTGTTCAGCCTTATTCAGTTGGCAAAGCAAAACATGGTTGATGGCTGTTGTGTATCGGTAAACTTTGGGAAACTTTATTTTTATATGGGCCAGTCTAGTAACTTTGGACTTCGGCCCGTCACGATTCGCCTTTAGCTGTTAAAATCCACATCCATGCCCCCGCCGGGACACAAACCCGGGACCTTCGAGCTGATGGCCTACCGCCGCAGACCGCTTGGCTACCCGACCGGCGTTGTGTATTGGTATACATATTTAGTTGGATTTTGTCCGTTGCTTTCGTCATCATATATTAGTTTAATATTAAATTTTCCAACCGTCTGCTGTGGGATTCAAAGCTGGAATTTTGAAAGCACTCATCATCGGTAACTCGTCACTCTGACCACCTTTTTAAATACTTCCTGTCCTAAGCGAGCTTTAAATCTTTTTACATTACTTATTGTGACGTACATTTTGAGTTACATTTCCCAGTGAATGTTCTCTGTTGACTTTTTTTTACTTTTGGATTATCACGAATGTAAAAGTGAAAGTTGGGAAGAATGAAATGGTATACTACTTTTTATAGTGGCTCCGCTTTACGGCATCTATATGAATTAAACTCTTTGATGTCGAGTCGTGCATGGAACCCTTATAACTGGGCTTGATGTACGAGTTAAAGGAGGTGTTAATTAAGTGTTACTTGACAAGTTCAAATTTTATGTCAGTTGGTCTACGTGTATTGAAGATAGCCTCATGCACGCAAGGTTCATGCATCTAGTAAGCGTGCAATCAACCATGAGCTGTTTCCATTCATCTTATTATATTTGGCAAGCTTGATATTGTTTCTGAATTTTTACATCGATTGCTACTTCTACTACGGTGAGTTTGGAATTTCTTTGAAATGTGATAAAGTAACTTCGTGCATCCGAAGAGAGAATTTGAGCGTCGAAAGTTTGATTAGAATTACGAGTATCGACGATTTAGTTTCTGCATCATTGTTTGATTTATGCCTCATTTACGTGAATGTTTGCTTCATCGTGTATTTCTATTTTGTATTTTTGTTACGAGATGTAATAATTAGAATGATTGTAACCACAATAAGCTTGTATTTATAGTTTATGTCAGTGTAGGGAAGAACATTAGGAATTCGTATCATTTCTTGTATAGAAAGTCATTTTTGTATGTGATTCATTTTGGAACCACAAGGTGGCTAAAACCGTTGAACGGTTATGTTTCCCGGATACCAGAGATAGGAATTTTAGATTTGAATTCTACGTTTTCTAGTATCTGTCTATCTTTCAGTTAAGGATTTCCAGTCAATCGAAGTTTAGGGTGACCGGCGTGATAGAAAGTGAACCTTTATCGCGACCACGTGGCGATCTGGACTCTAGCCGCCATTTCGTGTTCTTTATAACCGCATGCTTACTGTTCTTCGATCTCAATTGAGTTTGATTAAAGATTTCCATTGCATAGTCCCAATGAATGAATGCTCGCCCTATGGAGTCATCCTTGAATGAAATTTGTTAGTTGGTAATTAGTTGGTGTTATTTCATTATCAATGTTAGTTCATTATTATTATTATTATTACGATTTCGTTTCTACGAAATAATTGCCTACATATTGTATCTTTACTGAGAAAAGAAAAATGGCAGCCATGAGAGAAGTTATGTTACGAGCAAGTTGCTTGGTTCAGCGCTGTAACGGCTAATGTCGTCATTGTAAGGAATTTTGTGCTACTGACATTTTTTATGATCTTTGTAACTTTTGTTTTTATGGCAATATAGTGTTTTTTATTCAAAATTTAATCAGTGCATTTGAGTACGTATATTCTGTAGCTTAGTGCCTCTATTCCTAAGCGAGAATAACAATTGTTGGGTCTGCATCGACAGGTCCTCCATCTGTGGAGTTTATTCTTTGTGTTTCTTTTCCATTTGTACAATTAAATCAGATAATCCGAGAAGGAAAGGGAAATCCTTAATTTCGGAATTAGTTGATTAATCGGAGAACCAACACAGTGAGATTATTGGTGAGTTGCACGTAGGGACTACTTCTCTTTTTTTTTTTACGTGTTATTCTACTACCGATTACCATCAATCAACCAAATACAAAGGACAAAAATATCTATATATCAGTTTGTAGGGTCTGTCTCATCACAACCTCACAAAATCTCAAACTCAATCAACTCACAACGCAAATCAACAGTAACCAGCAACAAAACTACTCCACATTAATAAAATTTTATTTTAATTTCAATCCGACCATTCTAAGTATCAAGTGTGAAGTTAGCCCTCACCATAAATACACTCTGCAATATATGCTGTGATCGTCAAATGACGTCAGTTAAGGACAAGATGGCCTCAACTAACGAAAGTCTATTTAGTCATGTGGTTTTCGTTAGTTTTTAAGTATGGTGAGGGTAACCGTGAAACTAGGACTCATCATTTGCTTGCTCGAGAAATTATGATGCAATCATCTAGAAACGTCAAATAATGATCAACTAACGAATGACATCATTTTTATGAATCGGTTTCTGGTAACACGATGCAACAGCTGGCGGAAGATGCTGGCGTGAGTGGCGTCGTGCAATCATGGACCAGACCTGTTCAATCGGTGAGGGATCAGGGGAACGCGCAGGACAACGAAGTACGGGAAAATCATGTCCAGCCAGGAAGGCTAAGATGCCACATGCGGGCACGCGTTATCCTGCTTGAATGTGGTCCCCAGCAGGGCCTGCTAAAGAGACCACAACCAGGTCCAACACATTGACAATGAACCGTTCGTTGGGCACATGTCCATCAATGCGTAGGAGACACGAACGGGCACGAAATCCCATGGATCCCTCACACCCTGTGTCGGACCGATGTGGGGATGCAAAACGCACGCGTCGCCCAACCTAGTGCAACGTGCTATTATGATGCTACAGAAGAAAGTTGGATTTACCTGATAAGAGGATGTCCTGCTATTCTTCTCTCCATGCGCAATACCATTGTATTCGCTCATACCTATGCCGTGAAGTCAGTGGAAGCCACAGCAATGGGCTCCGTGCAATTATGCCTTGCTCTGCCAGACGACGTAGAACCGTTCGTGGGGATACTGGGTGCTGTACAACAACCGCCAGTGTGTGTGTCAGTGTTCGGAATGTGGCTCTTCGATTCGCCAGAGCCATTCCCAGAAGCCGCCTGTCCTCGAGGCCCGAAGTACAGCGCAGTCGTTGGGATTCAGCATGTCGTTGGATAGTGCCTTTAGGGAGCCATCGAGTCTAAATGCGCTGCAATGCGGTAATCAAACATAGTGCTTCTGATAGAGGATGGTGGGGTATGGAGAATACCAAAATCTAAGGTGCGATCGACAAGGGGGTGAGGAGAAGATTGGGGGGGCGAAACCACGAAATTCACAGAAGCTAAGTAAAGTATATATCCACAGTATTTCAGAATAAAGGACAACATTTTCGGGCGATTATTTCTGGCATCAAAACAAAGTAAAAAGGTCCTTTGAACATGGGTGAAATTTCACTTAGTTTTGGAGATACAGCGTTTCCAACTTTGATTCCAAAATAACACCATTTCCGGAAATTTGTTTCTAGCAACATGGTGGACATCAGGAGTAAAAACACGAGGTCACTAGTTTGTCAGTGTTGCCAACTAGTTATAAAGTTTAAAATTTTCAAATGGCAGTTCGTCGTGATATTGGATATTTTCCATCGTCTAGTGATGATAAACAACATACTTAAAGCACACACCACCGTGTGGCGAACTACGGATAAGACAGAGAAGTTTTCGCGATTTTATACAAACCACAGGTCAGTCCATCTAAAATCGCTCAGCTTGGTTAATCGACCTCTTTCAATAATAATAATAATAATAATAATAATAATAATAATAATAATAATAATACTTGTATTCCTTATATTAGAGTAGTTCAAAAATTGTATTCTTTTATTTGTATCCCAATCTATTAATTAGTGGCCGCTATTTTTGCAGTAGGGTAGTTTACAAAAGAATGTAATATCTCCGTACTGATTTATCATAGGACATTCAAACAGAAACCATTTTTCCTCTTTAAATTTGCTTGATAATTTTAGTTCTCTGCAGTGATAAACCTAGAACGTAACTGAAGTGATCAAAATGGTATCCAAATGTGATTTTCAAAACATAATAAATTCCTGTTCTTGGGGACTTTTTTGTACGGAACGGATTGAATGTCAGCATTGATCTTTTGTACACTATTACACATAATATTCTATTGAATATATACTAAATAAGAAGGCTGACATTTGGTTCCTTAATTTTTTATGAATGTTTGAAAATAAACAAAATCGTAATTTATGTGTATTGGAAGCCCGATATCTCTGGTGGGACAAAATATAAACATCTATTTTTTCACATGTTGTACAATTATATAAGAAGAACATATGATATTTCTGTCTCGACGGCGTTAGAAATTAGCAAATTGAGGATTAATAATGTTCATACGTGCTTTGATAATTTTTTTTACTAAAGCGCATACGCTGATAAATACTGATAAGTACATACGAGTATTATATCCCCAATTTGCAAATGAATAATCCGTTCAAACTCAAATATCAAAGTTAACATTTCTACAATATGTACTCCTTATACATAACTGTACAACATATGTAGAAATAAATGTTTATGTTTTGTCCTACCAGAGATATAGAGCCTCGAATACGCATGAAATACGAATTTTCAAACATGCATAAAAATTGAAGAATTAGATATCAGCCTTCATATTGTGTATACATTCAATAGAATTTGATATGTAATAGTGTACAGAAGATCAACGCTGACATTCAATCCGCTCTGTACGAGAGAGCCCCCTAGAACAGGAATTTATTATGTTTTGAAAATCACATTTGGATACCATTTTGATCACTTCAGTTACGTTCTAGGTTTATCACGCAGAGAACTAAAATTATCAAGCAAATTTAAAGGGGGGAAATGGTTTCTGTTTGAACGTCCTATGATAAATCAGTACGGAGATATTACATTCTTTTGTAAACTACCCTACTGCAAAAATGGCGGCCATTAATTAATAGATTGGGATACAAATTAAAGAATACAATTTTTGAACTATTCTAATATAAGTAATGCAAGTATTATTATTATTGAAAGAGGTCGATTAACCAAGCTGAGCGATTTCAGATGGACTGACCTGTGGTTTATATAAAATCGCGGAAACCTCTCTGCCTTATCCGTAGTTTGCCACACGGCGGTGCGTGCTTTAAGTACGTTGTTTATCATCACTAGACGATGGAAAATATCCGATAACACGACTTACTGTCATTTGAAAAATTTAAACTTTATATCTAGTTTGCAACACTGACAAACTTATGCCATCATGTTTTCACTCCTCATATCCACCATGTTGCTAGAAACAAATTTCCGGAAACGGAATTTTCATTAAATGACTCGTGCTGACTTATTCAGAATTATTCATTTCCTCTCATTACTAGGCGTCATTTTGGACTCAAAGTTGGAAACGTTGCATGTCCAAAACGAAGTGAAATTTCACCCATGTTGAAAGGACCTTTTTTTACTTGTTTTGATGCCAGAAATCACACCTTAATGC
Source organism: Lepisma saccharinum (assembly GCA_022664845.1). NCBI lineage: Eukaryota > Metazoa > Arthropoda > Insecta > Zygentoma > Lepismatidae > Lepisma > Lepisma saccharinum. The sequence continues at coordinate 66,219 of JAGDQP010003429.1, forward strand.
CAGAAATCACACGTCCATTATTATGAAATGCTGTGAACTTTTCTTCTGTGAATTTCGAGGTTCACTCCTCCTTCGTAGCTCCACCCCTACCTTGTCCATTGCACCTGAAATTTTGGTACTCTCCATACCCCACCATGCCCTATTAGATGCACTATGTTTGATTAGGATCTCAGCGACAACTATCGTGGCCCTCCATTTTCAGGATATGCCACAATTCTTCCGCGATCAAAGGTAAGAAAGCTGCTGGCAGGGCTGTCTTATTCGACGACGATGCATCATTCGACCATATACACACTCTCACGTCACATTAAGTCGTCTACCACTGCACTCTGGCTTTCTGGTCTGCCTCCAATTGCTGTTCCTAGACGGCAAACCCGTCGCTTCTAATACGTTACGAAGCTATCGTGCTAATCAGTTGTTTATCTTTCCATGCCCTATATATTCTGCAAATTTTAGATTAATCCGATTTCCTCTTCCATTTTTGATAGCAAACTTTGCTACATCTGTCTTTTCACTAATAAAATGTGTGCAAAATTTAAGATTGGAAAACAAGGGGAGGTTATATTTTCTCAGAAACTATTTTCTGCAGCTGTGGGAAAAGTGTTCAACAATTTAAACTGGGATAATTCTGGAATAAAAATTAATGCAGAGTATATGAATCACTTTAGATTCTCTGACGATATAATCCTCTTTGCTGCAAATACAGAACAGCACACCAGAATGAAAAAAAAATGGGCACTGAAAGCTTTAAAACAGATTAAAAAGGAATTGCAATAAAATAAACGTAATGTACAACAAAAATACGGAGAAAGGTAAAGTAAAGTCTAGAGTCACGGAGAGATCCTTATGTCGTACTTGAATATATTTACCTTGGCAGCTGGAAAACATCGAATGTAAAGATGACGGAGGAGAATAATAGTAAATTTAAAATGGCATTTTAATCTTTTTTTAAACAAGTTTATTTTAAAAATCAATTTATCAATTTGTCTCAAGTGTACAGACAGTACAATTTACTTGTAATATTTTATGCCTATGAACTGTGAACATTAAATGTGCAAACGATTCAAAGATTAAGAACTACTAAAAGGTAAAAGAATATATACATGCTAGGAATAACTAGGAGGTGTAGGAAGATAAATGAATGGGTAGTACTAGTAAAAAACGTAGAAGTTATGCTAGTAGTAGCAATACTATTAGATGTAAACATAATGGTAGTGGAACTTCTATTTTAGAAGACGTAGTAGTAGAGGTAGTAATTATTGTATAGTTAGTTTATATGTCTGTCGAGGTGCGGAGTGTGTATTTCTTTCAGTAAAATAAGTAAATAATAAACTTATGATTACCATGATTACACCAGTTTTCGTCTGTTTGCACCAAAATAATTTTGTATGACTTTTGTTGTTTCAATTATAAATAATTGATACGTTCATAAATATAACACATATTTTCTGTTTATTTCCTATACGAAACAAGGAATTCATTAACCCACACCGGAGATAATTGAAGGGACATCCTTAAAACATAATCACAGTGGAACAACAGATATTCATTAGAGTTTGTAACATCGCTTCCAGAGAGGATTCATATCTTCATTATCTTAATGCGGTTGGTGTCACGTGTTGGTTGTATACATTCTCACTTCACAATTCCACACCCTATTCATTAAATCAATCAAATGTGTGAGTGTCTCTCGTAGTAGTGTGCAGTCACGAGATATAAGAACATGTATTTGTAATCGTAGTGTACATGTATAAACGTATTACAGCACTACCCTTTTATAGAAGCGAGGAGCTCAGTGCAACAACTACTTAAGTGAAACAATATTTAAAGCACTTATTTTTACCATAACGAATAGTTCATTGTACCGCACACTCACAATACGTATGAAGTGTTGTGTGTGCCTTAAAAAAAGTTCGGGGTAATACGGACTCAATTGTTGAAATATTTTGATTTCACAGCAATATGTACAACTAATTTATTTTCATTTCTGAAGAATCTTAAGCTTCAGACATTAAAGAAAATATAAGTTAACTAATTTGCAGTATATAATTCTCATGTTTTTTAGTTCAACATTGTATTTGGAAATTAAATGAATATAAAATTGTTTAGTGGCACACCAAAATCATCTTTTGCATGTGTATTTTTGAAGAAATGCTTTGTTATAGTCTGAGATCATAACAGATTTACTGAATGTGTAAATATGTTTATTGAATCTGTTAAATTTTTGTTCTAAAATGATATCGGCCATTTCGTTCTTCCGTCAGTCCCTTCATTTGATCAAATATTTGTTACGGTTTATAATGTTCAATAACTTACACCTTGCATCATAGGTGGTACTAAACTTAAAATTGATTTCTCTGCTAATGTTTCTTAGAAGTGTTCTAAGAAAACAAAAATTGAAATCTCCCCGAATATCCATTCAAAAAAATTAAATTTGAAAGTGGTTTCTAATGTTCTAAAATTCCTCGTCCATAAGAAGAATGACCTTGAATTTCCTATTTACATATTAAAAACGTGTCCTTACGAAAGTATAAGACTAAAAATCCCAACGCATTAAATTAAAATTTTATCGTCGTATCAAATAATTCTCTACATTCTTAAGTAAACAATCAAAGACGGTTATATTAAAACATTTAAATATTGTTTGATTAGAAATTTACTGTTCTCCCCTAATACAAACTTGTTAGCCAACGTTCATAGTGACATTTTAAAGATTATATTAGTTAATAGTGTATTTTCACATGCTTCACAACAGACTTAATGTATAAGCTGTTGGCTTAGATTTATAAGAATAATATGACCTAAACCTGAGCAAAATATATTACTTCTTCCTTCATTGAAAGAGCTTAATACGTTTGGTGTCCAAATGATGGTAGTGAAATTAGTACTTGAAGCTTTTCCCATTAATTTAATTTAGTATTACATGGCAATGTGGAACACCACTCTTTCTTTCTGTGACTGCTGATTCACTCCCGTTTATCTTGTCTGATTGTAGGTCTTTGTTTGTGCTTCTAACGTACGTTTATTACCTCTTTTATCCTTTATGCAGTTAGCAACACTGTTTTATAACATGACAAAACCTCATTCACGACTATTGTGTCAGGTTCTTTATGTATTCCACTAATTCACATTCTTTTGACACTTTCTTCCATTCCCATTTTCACACATTCTTTTCACTGAGTTGGCAACACTGTGATTCACATACGGCATTCACATGTGCTTCTATATATTGTAGACTGAATCGTTAATCATATTTACTACATTCAGCATTTCAATTTTCTCGTTTCTTCTCAGCTCTTCTCTAGCACATTGGCCTATCATCCATGAGCTGGCGCCGTTACTGCTTGACTGCATGTTTTTGCATGGAAACGACTGTCACCACTGGATTCAGCGACCTGCAATTTGTTCCTGTAGAACCTATCATCCGGTTTCTCCTGTCCGAGTTCGCGGATGTCCCTTGTTAGTAAATGCAGAATAAAATCAAAGTATTGTACTTGTGTGAGGTTTCTGATTATTATGGATTTAAAATATCTTCAAATCAATAGTTCTGGTTTGAGAAATGAACTCTAAGATTGTACCATTCTTATCTAACCGAAACATGTCGAAATCAGTTCATAGAGCAAAAACATAATCTCTAAGAATAAACGAAAAAAGAGCCTTGGAAGAAGATCGCTGAGGATAAGAAAGAAGCAGAGACAATAAGCTGTTTAACCCATTAGTTACTCAGTTATTGCATAATGAAAGCTGCAGTCGTAGGTATAGTTAAATAAAAGACAGCAAAAATAATAGCATTGATGCACAGAAAGAAGGCAGACGACATACCTGAATTAAGACGGTTAAATTTTATTTCAAGATCCTGCGGGTTTTGACAAGACACTAAAGATGCTCATGGTCTGTGATATATCATATTATAAAAGAAGATAATGAACACAGCAAAAATTATTTTTCGAATAAAATCGTTTTTGTTTTATTTTCTTGTTTGTATTTAACTCTATGTATTCAGTGACGGTCAAGTATCAATCATTCTTCCCTAGAAAGTATTTTTAGAAAATGTTCATTTCATGTATTGAATTTTACCACCTAGAATGCTGAGTCAACACGAATATTACGTACATCCATTTATATAACTCTGCCAATTTAATGATTTTCATCGAAATGTCGTTCAGCTATACTAATACGTATTTGTTTCTCTGAGCACATTCAACTCAAAGTTGTTAGTGGTTTTATAGAGCTATTTTTATTACTGTTTCTAAAAAAAACTTTTTTTGCGGAGAATTTCCTTTATCAATATTAATAGTTTTAGCAAATAAGCTTCTAAATATCCTTCTGGAAGAAAACAAGAATTTAATTATGAATATTTTATATTTTGTTGAATTTGGGTACTCATAAATAACTTTTTGTTATAGATTGTTTTTTTTAAGTTATCGTAAATGGCAATAAATAGTTGAGAATTTCACTGCCAGTTAATTATTATTTTAAATTTGTCTTACAAAACGGTGACAAATGAATACCGGAAAATAAATACAAATTTTGAAAATATATGCGTTTATTTGAGATAAGTCAGCAATTTTATACATCTATTTGTGTATCATGCGTTTATACATACTTTTAAATATATATGTTCATAATAAGCACTTAAATAAAAAGCTTATGCTTCTGTACACCAAAAGACATTTAGTATGAATAATTCAATTCGATGCATTAAATTATCTGTTGTGATACCGTTTACGTATTAAACATATAGCATATTTCCTTTGTTTTATTTGCTCATCGTCTAGTTTTATGTTCAGACCGTTTGGGTCGTAAGAAAGAACACTACCATGTAATCGGAAATAAAGTTTAACGTTGAATTAATGCGCGAAAGAAAGAGGCAAAGTTGTCTAAAGTACGTAAATAAATTTAGAAGAGAAATATACATTTTAGGTAAATTTGGGGCTTTAACGCTTTTGTAAAATACGGTATAAACCAATAGAGAAAACGTGAAACGAAAACTATAATAGTGGTCAAAATACCTTGATGCTATGCAACACACATTACACCAATGTCAGTTGGGTTCCATAGCTCGAAGTTTTCGTACGGAAATGAGTTTAACATTGCCTCTTCTCTTCCCCAGTCCTTTAAAATAACTCATCGGGAAAATGTTTGATCCGCAAAGCATATATCCGTACTAATAAACATTAACCAGTCATCTCACATGAGAACGTTTGTTTCGGATTCCCACCATCACACTAATTCCATTATAAAGTTGCACTTTGACTTAAGGTTAAGATTCCTTTTCCTTCTGTAATAATAATAATAATTCGCGAATGAGAAAAGATAAATCTGCTGAGATACATACATTCTGGTATGAACGAATAATGTACGCAAAATTGTGTAAAAATGAGCTAAAAATAAAATCTTGTTCAGCAGCTATCCTCCATATACTGAATTGCCGTACCCTGGATTCAAAAGAGTTTATTCTGTGATGAAAGACTATCGGAATTAATTGTTATTAAATTCGCTTCAGCAGATAATGATTCCTTCCCTCGCTTCTCTTTTTATCATATTTATAAACATTTTCATGTATAATCACGATTTCAAATTTGATTTAAAGTATCCCTTTACTTAAACAGAGCAGTTAATCTAAGAATATTCTTCAAGAGAAACAATTTTTAATACAGCTTGAAGAAACTTTGCAACCACAGTTCATCAGCATACCGCATGAAATAACTTTTAGTGCAAATTTTAATATTTAGAAATTATATTTAAAATTACATTATATTATTTTTAGTTAAACTGTCTAGCTAAGGGCTACTACTTGAAGGGCGTTATGACTCTTTATCCTCATCTTTGGTAAGTGGTAGAGGCTTTACTTATGAATTATAACTTTTGTATTTTTGTCGTGACAGGCTCCTACACAGCCAAAGAAGCCAGCACGATCTTGATATTTTGTTATTCTGTTAGTGATTCTCAACAAATAAAATTTCTGCTAGTGTTCAGTTGCTTGTCGATAGAGAAGTGATTTTCGAATTAATATATGAATTATTTGATAATATTTTCTTATCTCTTATACGAACCGGAAATTAATTGTACATATTTTGAAGATTATAATTTACGGCATTATTATAAGAAAGTCTTCAAATTATACCACGAGAACTATCAGGTCAAAGTATGTGTAGTATATATTCACTCTATTAAATTGGTGCCTTTATGTCTTGTGTAACAATTGGATTAAACTGTGACGCTGATGAACACATGTGGGTTGCTTGGGCACGGCGGGTGATCAGGAACATGTCTCTAAATTTTATTTATGCCAAAAGGAATAATATAATTTCATTCATGAAGGTTCATAGGAAATAATTGTGAAAAGTATCCTTTTGACCAGTTTTCGACCTAAATTAACCGCCATTATGGTCAAAAACCAGTTTTATTTTTTCGGGAACATTGCTATAAATTTGATTTCGACAATAAGGAATAATATAAAATTAGCCTCAATGGATCAGAGGTATACGCGGGAGGTCGTAGAAAATAATTTTGAAAAGTAGCCTTTTTGAGGAATATAAAATAATTGTATAAAAAATAACCTATTGTTGAATTTATTTACAAAAAATGGACGTCATTGTGGTCTAAAACTAGTTTTCATTTTCAGGAACATTGCTAAAAATTTAATTTATAACCCAAAGAATGAATAACTAATTGGTCCCGATAGATAAGAGGGGGAAGGTTCACGTAAGGTTAAGAAATGATTATCAAATCTACACTGCACAGATACTCACTACTGTCCTTTCTCTCATAAACATAAAAAAGAGATAGAGCAATGTAATCACAGAAGCAAATACATACCCATGGAAGTTTTTTTTCCTGGAAGTTTCTCACAATAAATAAAAAGGAAAAGTGAAAACCTAGTTTTTTATGTTTTTGATAGCAAATTAGTATTTCCTGATGCTAGCATTCAAACGATAAAGAACAAACAAAACAACGCATTTTAAGTCTCCGCCTGTAGGCTTGCGGCACCATAATACTGACTATTTTGGAAACTAGTTTTCATACGGGACTAATTTAATATGTTTTTGTTGGTAAATATAGAACTAAAATAAACTCTCCCACTCTTAAAAAAATTATGAACCTTTCAAAGAAGAAAAAATCGAAATTAACATATTTTAAACATGACTTTAAAAAATCATTTAAGACAATCACCTCTCTTTAAAACACATTTACGAGATCTGTTTAAAACAATTTGTTTTAAGCATTCCAACCCTATGATGCCCTGATTCAAATTATCGAAACTATGTATATATAAATATTAATCACAATAATATATTCACAGAATGTATTTTCAAATCTGTTTAAACAGCTAAAGAAAGAAATCATTTCTTTTTTGCACGAGAGATCTTCTTTACGGTTATTCGTTAAACGCTAGAACCATACTATTAGACTGCAGTGGCATTTATGAATATCGCTTTGAGAGATGTGAGAATCGTAAAATTCCAATAAAAATTCGATGAAGACTTACGTGTCAACATCAAAAAGCAATAAATTATGCTATTTTATTATATTGGAAGCATTGTTTCTGTGGAATATTCGAACATAACAGCTAATCGTGTTTAAAGAGAGATATACATTTATTTCAGTATATATGTTTATTCTTCAATTGCACTTAAGAATTAGAAACAAATATTTAGCATTACTATTATTTCATATAAATTTATATAGTACATTAAGTTTCAATGTATTAATAATTTCTTATCTCCATTTTCGCTTATGAATTTTTATTGATAATGTATGATCAAAATTGAAAAAATGTCACGTGACACTTAAGTAGGTTTATGTTATCTATAAACTTGAGAAAAGTATTTTTCTTCTTGAAAAACTGCTTATAAAGAATGGATGTTCATAATGGCCTTTACAGGACCTACTAATCTCTTTAGTACCAAACAGATCCAACACAAATAATAACTAATATCTTTTTTTTAATTTTACAATGTTTGTTGCACAGAGGTAGACCAAAAATCTTATATATTATTATGATTATAAGCTTCTTGTAGAAACTGAAAGTGGTTCATGTTTAGAAATTCGGCTAAAAATAGCTTACTTTCGTGTTTCTTTTTATAAGCGCAACGCTCCAACACCCTCCCTTTTCGACGTATGATGAAACACATCATAACAGACTCTCGTTGTTATCATAACAGACATAAAAACAGAAATATTGCACCACTGCGCTGGAAAAAAATCGACAAGCAGTGCCGAACTTTAAGCTACTACTATGCCTCATACCGTGTTACAGTCATGTCGAGTCCTGGTGATATGTGGCTATAAGCGTGTTGGTAGTAACAAGAAGATATTCATACTAGTAGCCCGGTGATTGATTGAAACTGTTAATGGTTTAATCAAAAGATGGAGAAGTTTAAGCCAAGTAATTCCGAAAATTTCAAGTAACATTATTTTTTGTGATTTTGTGAGAATTGTTTGCACTATATTCAATGTTTTTCGATCATCTCGAATGTAAATAATGAAAATGATTACATAATTGCCAAAAAATGTAAAAATTGATCTTATTGATCACTTATTAGTAGATCTGAGAACTGGATGAGGCAGTAGTATTTGGCAGATAATGCGAGCAGAATTTTTAACAGATTGTACTGTTAAATATGTAATTGACTATTAAAGAATTGCGCAACTTAATCCCCGGTGTATCAACTAAAACAAGAACAATCCTCTACTCAAGAACACGTCAATGATTATGATTTTCACGAATTGGACCTAAGCCAATGATGCAGCCTAAAGATCATAAAATACGATTCAATTCTTTACGTTTGTTCATAAAGAGAACAGTTATATTATGCATTTTCAGTCTCAATCACCGAAAGTTATACAGTGCCAGTTCACTATAATTCCTGTTATTCTACACCAATTTCTTCTTGGTCAATGCAAAGTCAATGCACGAGTGACATGTTGTTGTGCCAAAGGCATGTCGATGCAGTAAAACCCTGAACTTTTAACTACAGCAATAATGTTTTAGGTGCTACTATCTCACGATGGTCACACCCTGATGAAACGGAAAGAGGAATGAGATTAGTTAGTTCTAAAATACTCTGTCTCTTTTCTTACATTTCTGATCTTAAATACAGACCGAAAGATAATTTATCTGAATGCACGTCCATTTTACATAAGAATTTTAATTCTTTTTCATCATGGTTATATTAAACTTTTGAACAAAGTATTTTTTTTTCTTTTGTATTCACCATGACCTGATATAACTTACATATAAATAGGAACCGGAAACTCATTGGAGCCAAAAGCCCACATTATAAGCACCTTTCATTGTTCGGGTGTTTCTTTTAAGATTTGTATTCAACCGGCTTAAATGAAGAGTATACAGCAAGATCAATGCGCAATGCGCATATTTGTCTATGTAAATTTGCTGAGACAGCAGCAGCTTAAATAATCCGTATTGTAGAACAATTCGTTATAAGAAATTTCTAAGGTATTAATGAAACTTTGCTCAGAACGATTTTACGTCCCTCAGTTATCTCGTGAAAATTGCGCACGGTTATATTATCTTAAAATAATTCTACATGAAAGGGTTAAATATATGTTATTGAATATTAATATCAAAAACTCTCTTCTATAATTCTGTAAAATATGAAAATTTTCTGTTCGGAAATGGGGTTCTGATTGTTATCTGCAAGTTTCCTCTATTCTAATTCATTACCACACATCCTTAAACGAGTAGGCGACATCGCTCCGATAGATGATGACAAGCACAGAACACAGATTTAAAGCAAAGCTTATAATAAACAAGAAGTGAGAAAAAAATGAAACATTATGTTGATTTACAAGAACGAACTACTTAAAATTATTGGTAATGCATTAAAAAAGTGAAAAATGCATTACTGAAAACAGCAAATAATAAGTTTGTAGATTGTTCAGCTTACACAGAAGTATCGTTTGTTCCAAATATTCCTATTAAAGATAAATATATTTTTTTTCTGATCGTTTATGGAATCTACGAATGAACTATTTTACCACAAATAAAACAGTATCAACAGTGCCGAAGTTGGGACGAAATGCACCTAACGGACTTCCAGTATAAATAAAATCTAGCCTCACGAGTTCCGGCAAACCTTCACGAAGGTAAAGACGTAATAATCACCAAAGTGTTCTCGATATAAGTTTGGACAATAAGCTTAATCTAAACAATTAGCAGTATCATTCTTGTCGTGACAATATTAAATATATAATATATTTGTTTTCTAAATATTAATTCTCATTTGCGCCCATTCTTAATTATTTAACTTACTATTGCGTATGCGTGAGCCATTGTTATGAAGCTCTTAAAGTATGCTTCGTGTTAAAAGGTACATTGGTTATCCTTATTGCTACTTCCGTAAAGCTGCCTTTTTACATATTTGTGCTTTGTAATTGCACTGTTCCGCGTAAAATATTTTTCCAACTTCAGCACTGAGTATTCATGCATCTATTTTTTATTTAGTTTATACTTGAGTAAGCAGGTAAATATAATGAAAGAACTTTGCATTGTAAGCGATCTTTACGGCATAGTGTACAAAATAAGGTCCCGAGAAAAGAGACAGGTGGGAATTTACGAGCAAATTATAAAATTATGTAGCACCTTTTTACGCAAACTTAAACATGTATCACCAAGAACTACAAGTTGTATCCCTAGAGTAAATTTTCCGGTAACAAATTAGCGTTTATGATGAAACGAGTGTCATCTTCAAATCATTTCTTTTATGACGTAGTACTTCACAGATTCAATTTCTTGTTCGTAAAGAACGCAGGGAAATATTTTTGTGTGTGCATGAGTGCTTTTAAGAGGAAGGGAAATTATAATATGAAGAAAGTAAACAACAGAGAGGAAAAAGTGGTGTAGAATATAGTGTCTACGTATTTTTTTCACAAAATGAATTTCAATCTTTCTCTCTCTCTCAGTTTAAGGCAAGCACAGTTGAACAAACCCAACATTATCTACCCTAATGTTTTTAAAGTAACCTCAACTAAACTCAGGCAACGTAATGTAAATAACGTGATACAAAACAACGTAGAACATTATGCAATTAAATAAAACATAATCTTGTACAACGGCCATGTCTACTCTAAACATGAATAGAACCGTATGCATATTTGGTGTTTTCACTTCCCCGTGTTCTTTATTTGCACAATAAGATAAACTGCTTATAGAAAAACAAGCAAACCCGCATATGTATGCTGTTGACACGTTATTGGTTACATTCTGGTTTGTGTTATTTTAGTAAATATTACTTTATGGTCTAGTGTTCCTTAGCCATGCTCTGAAACTGAAAATATATTTATGGTTTATATTTCTGATAACAAAGCAGTTTTATGGTTTATGAAAACGTTTAAATTCTAGTATATCTTAATTGAAACCTCATTCAATCTCCCTGGTACTAATTTTACTAATGTTTATTCTGAATTCTAATTGTAATTTCACTTTATGTTGTGAAAAATACTCACTATCAATCCAATACCATCTCTATTTCTTTCAATTAGATTCTGTTTATGATTTATTTATGTGAGCAATAAATGGGAGTTAAATTTTTATCTTGCTTTGAGATTTTTTTTTTATTTTCGTTCAAGAAATTCTTCTTTCTAGATTGCAAGTGGATAAAAGATTTCATTCTAAGAAATATAAAAGGTTTATGAAATGAATGAATCAGTTACAAAACGCAAAGATATCTCCAATCCCACTTCATTCGTTGTTCTTTTTAAAATAACGTGAAAGCTTATAATGAAAGTTGTTTTATGGATTCTTCACTCAATGATATTTTTTGGATCTAACGTAAGCACCCTGCAGCTTATTCCATCCTATTTGTGATGACAAGTACGCAGAAAAGTTAACACACATTACACACATTAACTCCTCCATGTTCTATCATTTGAATTTTGAATTGAATTCCATAGTGTCCTTTAGGTAGTCTTGGCTCAGGCCAGGATAATAGTAGGGGATGGAAAAGGAAGCAATAAGGGCCTTACTTACTTATTTGTATTATGATACTGAGGAAAATCCTGGAAAACTCCAGCCAGAACAGTAGGGTGTGGAGTTCGAACAAAATTGCACTCCCATTACCGATCCAAAGTCCGCGACTTTATCACCTGGAGCTGGAGCGACGCTTGATGTCATATTGTATTTGCCTTTCTTTCAGATTAAGGCTCATTTGCAATGTTTTTCTTTATCAGAAATTGTGCACAACTCTGTAATTACTTCACCATGTTATATCTTATTTTTCTGTTTTCCATTAATAAATTCAAACTGTTTGGATATTTTGTTATCATTAAATAAAACAATAATTATAGCACAAGACTCGTACAAATAAGTTCATTCAAAAACAAAATATTGTTTATTTTCGTGGTTCATGTTGACGCAACTACGTATTAAAATACAGGAGAATTACAATTTTGCAGGTGTTTGAATAAGATTTTTGCATCCCTTAATGTTACATTATTGAAGTTTCCTCGTCTTCTCCGCGGCCGTTGGTACGCCGAACGAAATGTTTGTGTGGTCTGAGGCGTTGGAACGTCTTCTTAAGATTTGAATCCTGCCCTCGGTACGTGGATGAGTGTATGTCATTTCAACTTAGTTCTCAGGATATCACAATCCCCACAGAAAACCCAGGAATGTCAACTGATGAGTAAAACAGATTTTATATATGGGCAACGCCCTAGCCGAGCTGGTCTACCGGTTCTCGTAAGATCACCGAAGTCAAGCAGCTCTGGGTCTGGTCAGTGTTTGGATGGGTGACCGTTTCAGCACTCCAGATGATGTTGCCTGTGCGGCGTCCACCCAGCGTCGTGAGGCCAATTGGGGAGCTACCTGAATAAAGAGGTAGCGATCACAGTGAGAGCTTCGGCTCTCCTCTCCCAACCCGTCTGGTCAGCGTGGGAGCAGTAGACCAACTCCTCCCTTCGGGGAGAGGCCTCATCCACTAGTGGATTGAATATGGCTGTGATATATATATATATATATATATATATATATATATATATATGTGTGTGTGTGTGTGTGTGTGTGTGTGTGTGTTTGTTTGATACTAGGTTGATTTGCATTCAGGAGGTTTAGTTTTCGATTGTACCGACAGACTATCCTAAGTAAGGCTTTTTCAGCATATTTTCTCACACCACTAGGCAAATTCCAGGATAGTGCATTGAACTTAGGCCCCGGTCGACTCATTGCCCATCCTTTCCGAATCTATCTCGATCTGAGCCACAAAAAGGTCTGAAGGCCATAACTAAATCCAAATTAAAATTCGTCTTCTTTCTTTTGATTCTAGGAAAAATAGGTATATCTCTACATTCGTAGTTTTCCAGTATTGTTTCGCGTTGAGTTTTGGGTATGATTTTATTTACCCATTCACTTGCCTTTTATTTATTTATTTATTTTTACATTTTGAATACTCAACTCATACGTAATTGCGACACACTGTCATCATACAAAATGTTAATAATCTGTAGTAGTGCTCTTCTTCGGTTTTGTATGAAACCGACGGTTACAATCTGAATCCAATAAAGTTTTCCAACATTTTTTTGTTTTAGTTTTGCTCCATAGCGCATTACGTAGAAACAGTGCGTTTGCAGTGCCCATTCTTTACCTCCAGGGTATTAACGATTCTCTTGCTTTTAATAACAACATGTACCCGTTTGTGTAGACATGTATGCGTATGTTTTTGTATGGATGAAAAAAAGGAGATGACATAGCTTTTTTGCGTATGTGAGTGTGTATGCAACGAAAAATCGATTTCTTCCCAAGTATATATGCGTACGTGATGCTTCTATATACATATATTGTGTTATATACATATATATGAGAGAGTGAGAGAGAGAGAAAGAGTATTCTTTCCAATATTTCATATGGAGACAATGGCTGAGCCAACATACAATAACAAGAGACGCATCTGGTAGTTTTTCCGTCATTATTTTGTCTTCTGATAGTTTATAATTTGAAACTAGAACTTATATCAATAGTTACGGAAAAGTTTGTAAGGTGTCGAAAAAAAACATGAAAATCTTGTAGTTTAAATTATATGTTAAACCTGTAAGTTCTGATGTAACAAGAGAATGTTTACTGCGCTGCAGAGAGTTGCAATCTAGCCACACAGTAACAAAATCGAGAAGTTTCTTGACATATTCCGTAATATTTGAAAGAAATATACGTTTTTGCAGTTATTGGCAATAATCCTAAAAAATTCTCGAAAACTTTATTGGAAGGTCTCAGGTTTGCATTAACTTAGTTTATATCTTCATGGTGACATTCTATACTGTCTTTATCTTGTGTTTTCTTACGACTGGTAGTTTACTCCAATCGGTAAGACGGTGGACTTTTAACTGACCAACCGTGTAAAAATCTCACTTTAGGCTTCTCATTTTTTCTTTTGCTTCCATTATATCTGAAACTGAATGATGGCAGTTTCTTATTAGCCAGATCATTAGAAATTTCCAGGCACCTAAAGGTTATCTAACTTTCTTCATGATGTTGCGCAAAATGTTTACAGTGCAGCGAAATTCCTGGATATTACAAGTAGAAACCATCATGGCTTTCAAAGATTTCCAAGTGATTCTTCCAGTTTAGTTTTTTTGTCTCGTAACTATTTGATATAAAGACAAGTCCGCATTCTGTTTCTGATTAATCTAATTCAAGTTCGTTTTTCAGTGCAAACTCATTATTAAGTATGGCATAGAAAAGGTTTATTGAATCATTTTTCCATTCGATTTGTACATTTTCTTAAATACTGCACTTATCGAGATAGTACTCTATCAAAGGTATAAATGGCTTATGTTCTTTAAACAGTGCTGACGAGAAAAGTGAGTAATATCAAATGTTTTACAGAATGAAATGAATTATATTGAAATTATATTGGGTTTGTTAAATTCTCGAACATATTAGCTTCTTGCGTTGTACGTAATATTTTAAAGCTAAATCGAATTTGAAACCTTTCATGCATTTGACATAACTGGACGTTTATCCACTAGAATAATGATATGACTTCTTAATATTCCTATAAGTTTGTGACCTAAGAAAGTGTTTACTCGTAGCTAGTTTAGATCTACATTATTTTAAGTTCTTAGTACACAGTTTGCTCATGACAGACTTAATTATTGAGAGGTTGTTTTTAATAACTAAAATGTTACTCAACATTTGCTCCAAAGAAAGCTCTGGAAGCATCTTGTAAAATAAATTTTGTAATAAAAGTTTATTAATCCTAACTTATAGCGGCTAATATTCGAAGTAATAAGAAACTTTCTGTCAAAATCAACAGTACCATTTCTTTTTGACGAATTCAAATGTAATGTCCACACAATAAATAATGTATAGTATCGTTGCCCTAATATGTTCAATAGTATAATAACTTTCCCCATCGTAAACAACTAAATCAAGCTTATCGTCAAACAGACCATTTATATCAGGATTGTATTCATGATTTTCTAATACAAGAATTCCGAACAAGGTCGTTCCGCCTTGATGAACACATTTTTTTAACAGTTTTTAAAGTATTTTGATGCGCATAAATGGTACGTACCAAATAATTTAGGTTGAATTTTCATTTACTTTCTTTCTCGTGTGTGATTTCTTCTTATTTTATAGATACCTCTTATTTTAGAGGAAAGAACCAATCTATCATAGAAACTATTTTAAAGAACTCGACGGGAGAGAGTAATGTATCTATAGTATTGATAAAAATCGTAAATATATGAGCAGGTACTAGTAAGGTGGCGTATTGCATAGCTGCATCAATAAATAGCAAACGTTTCAGTTAGTTTTTTTCACTTTACATTTGGCAATCCATCTGGTACTTTCTATGAGCTCACAAATTGCAAGATGTAAAAGTCGTTTTCGATATACTGCGTGCGTTCTAAGCTAAAAAACAAACTATAAAATTGCTGAAAGTGTACATTTTACTTTAAAAGATTAAAATTATTACGTTAGTAGGCTTAATTCTGGTAAAGTTTTCAGTTAAATCTTGCCCGACAAATACTTATAGAATAACGTATCTAAATTATATGCATGTCGATTTGAACGATTGCAGAAAAATACTTACAATATTGGTGGGTAGTCTTGAACAATACTTAAAAATTACTCAGTCGATTTAACCAGAATAAGGAAGTATTAGTCGTGTATTTAAAACGAAAATTATACGTAATAAAACTTTAATCATCTTTATTCATTTCTAAATTTGGCCTAATTGATACGCTTTATCGCCATCTATGCCTGCAAAGTCCTTTAAAAGCTTATTCCTTTCAAATGCGTTTATCAAAAGAAAATCTAGATTGCATTGTGCTACACAAATGTAACCTGTTATGTAAATATGATTCACAGTCAACCGATGAAAACTTTTCCAAACAAATTTGGTCACGGCATTTAGTAATTTGCTAATTTAGTACTAATGAATAATTGAAAACGTTCTTGTCTCTACACACGCGAACCCTTTGCCCCTTCACAAACACGCATTGTGCATACTCTAAAAGAATCTGTACACCCAAATTCTGTTCATACCTTCACAACGAAAGTTCCGTAACTTGCTCGTGATACGCACGAACAAATGTTTGTTCTCTATTTCAAAGGCATTGACTTTCAAAGTTAGTTTCTATGTATTCGTTCCTTTATGTGTTTGATACTAAGCTAAATTTTAAAAATGTAGTTAAAACGTACTTTTTATTATGTGTTACAAGATACGACTCAACTGCTGTGTTCAAACTGATTAATTTGAACTTTCTTTTATCCTGAGATTATGTTTACAGAAATATATTACCTACTAAAACTTCACTTATGAGTAAAGCTTTGAACGAAAATGTTCATGAAGATCAATGCGAGATGTTTTCTCCTCTTTATCATATCCAATATTGCATTCAGAGTGCGTTGTCTGGCTAATTTGTTTCTTTTATAATCAAAAGGTCTTGAGCTCAACACTTGGTGTTGACTATACCGAGGAGTTTTCTCGGTTGCCTGAAACTTTTATCAACACCAGAGCTTGTTGTCATGCGTTTTAAAATATTGCGAATCTTTTTCTAGGGTTAATTTTAAATACATGCCCATTTTTCTTAATTTCCACAAACTATATTTTATGTTAATCATTAGAAGTCAAGAGTCGAGAACAAACTATTGCTCCTTTCTAGTCTTTGGTTATCCCAATCGGCTCGGTCAAAGCAAAGTACTTGTTTCAGTGGTGGATTTTGTTGTGGAAATGGATTTTGTTGACATTTGAGGGTAAGTTTTGTGGGTGCATGGTCACTAACTATGAGATCAAGAACTGTTACGGTGCTACTATTGGCAATGATTATGACAATTTTGGGTATCGTATTGGAGATAGGTCGGTTTGGTTTGGGGAGCTGATGGAGCATACCGGTGGTTTGATATTCAATGAAATTCCTGAAGTGTGTTTTGTCTCTATCGGATCTACTATGTATGTTGATATCGGCCATTATGATGTAGTTTGTGAAGGTATTTGATATGTATGCAAAGAAATCATATGTATAGTGTGACCTGGTCTGACGTATATGGTTGCTAGAGTGAGATAATTGTTGTTGTAATATACAGTGGCTATTAGGTGCTCTGGCAGGTTTATAAGTGAAGGTGTATGTTGTCTATAGGGTACGGTAGTTGTGAATCCTATTACAGTGCTTTCATTGGCGCGGATGCCTTGTATAGTACTGTCATGTCTAAGTAACGTGAATCTAGAAATTTTGAACTGTCGACTGTTTTTCAAGTGTGTCTCATTCAGTAAAAATCCGTTGACGTGTTCCTCTAGAAGTTCGAATAGGCGTTTATGTGTAGGTAGTGATCGGATGTTCAGGAAGAGTAATATTAAAGCCATGAACTTCCGTGTAGTCAGAGTAGATATGTTGTTGTAGCTAAACTGCCGTTTCATGAGCACTGGCAATGAAATGGGCATAAGGACCTGAATATGTCGCATTGAAATTCACTTGTAGGATTGATTTGGCGGCGTGTTGGATTTGTTGTAGTGTGAATTGTCGTTGAAATGGATGGATGTTTTGCAGTGTCACCGTTATGAATGTTAGTACTTGTTCTATGTTGATTGGCTGGTAAGCAGACGTGATAGGAGTAGCGTCAGACTGTTTGGTTTCAGTAGTACGAATGGGAACAATTAGTTCAGATTTAGTTGGTTCTTTTGGTGGTCTTGCTTTGCAGCGATAACTGAAGGTGGGATGTGATTCTCCGCAAGTGGTGCATTTCGGGGGATTTTTCATGTTGGTGCAAGATTTCGTAATGTGAGGTCCTGAACAGTATCCACATTTGATGTCATTTTTGCATTGTGATGTTGCATGTCTAATATATTGCTGACATTTCGCGCATCTGATCGGAAGTGGAGGTGGTGAATGAGACGGTTTGACTCGGTATCTTTGCTTATATAAGTAGGCTCCATTATTGAGTAAATCATCTATGGTGTCTTGGCTGGTTGTGATGACGCGTATTATGTACGTCGGTGCCCCTGTTCTTGTGTTAATACGGATGCATTTGGTGATAGAGTGACCTTCTTCCTTAAGTTCTTCTTCGGCATCGGTGTCTGCGGCCATACATGTCATGTTAGCTTACGGTCCAAATATCTCGAATCTATGTTTGTTTCGTATTTTTGTAGCTAACAAGGGGTCCAGTGAATGAACAATGATCCCGTTTCTTGTTGGAATGATGCGTTGTGTGTGCTCTCGTGGAACGTATTTGATGAACTGCTGAAGGATTTGTTTTGGATTTTGAAACTTTGTGTCGAAATTTGTGAGCAAAAAAGCCTGAGTTTGCTTTGAAGAATTTGTTAGATGCGGAAATTGTTCTAAGTTGTTGATATCCATGTGATCAGTTTCGGATTCTGTGTCGCTAACGGTATGATATTTGTTTTTCTGTGGTGGTGATGATGAAGAAGTTCTTCCGGAGCGTTGTTCATTTGGTGATCTAGATCTCGATCGCGATGATGTAGCAGTTTGGTCCGGCCTTCGTCGATATTTAGGTATGGCTCCTATGTCTGAGTATTTTGTTGGTTCAGGTATGTGCTGTGGCAGTTGATGAGTTCCTGGTTGTTTGTCAGACATGATTCGTTGAAATTAAGATGATAAACACAATTGGGCCCCCCGTAGGGATAGGGGCTCAAGAAGCGTGCACTTTGTCGGAAGTGAAAAGGAACTGATTGATGATAATGGCAAGATGATCAGTCTCTGTGCAATTACTGCTGCTACTCAAATTACTTCACCCTCCTACACTGAGAAATGCCATCTATCCTATTGCGGCCGTACGTGCACTTTTCTCTTCTGTGCGTATGCAACACAGTGTCCTCGATGGCGCATTAACGTACCACAGCTAGGCTAAGTAAAGTTCACGAAGGTCAGGGCCTCAATGGCTCAGGAAACCTAAATCAACAGGATCTTATTCGCGAATCCATAATATATCTTGTCTAGCTGCGAGTAAGTTTTATAAAATGCATGACTATGGAGCTAGATTGAAAAAGTTTGCAAATGTCAAACGTTTGTAAGTTGTTCCTAGTTTTAAGTCAATCTTTTTGTAGTACGACTTTTTAATTGAAGTGAAAATGTATTTGTGCTGCCATCTAGTGAAAATCAAGATACCACACGTTGTTTAGGTTTAAATGATAAAATAATCAACACAAAATTCTACCGTAACATTTTGTATTAATACATTACTATTAAATCAACGCTCGTAAGTAAAATACAATATATTTCAATAACGAAAGAAATAAAATCATGATGAGAGCTTGTTCTGCTGTTACAGGCTGCCAAGTATACTGGCCAGGGATTCTGAAAGGACTTTCATTTTAGTGGGGTGTATAAAGTCAAAATTGGAAGGGTGTAAGTGGAGTCTTGCACGGTTTCTATCCATTTTTACCGTAAAGATGTTTAATGTCGGGGTTGGGGTGCTCTCGAGGATTTGTGGGTCTGGTGGAATCACTGATACTGACGCTCCTACTTAATTATATCCATACCGAAAATCGTAAACGCAAAAGAATCGATAGAATTCGCCACCTTGATCGTCCGCAAATTTACCCGAGGCGGTAACTACCGAGCTTTCTGTGCATATCGTCCGAAGCCTTGGCCGCTTCTTTCCTCATATTCTCCCTAAATATACCTCTCAATATAAGTCATCTCTGAGACGAACTTCTGGATGGTCGAACGGTTAGCACGCTCGTTTAAGTGACGTGAGGTTACTGGTGTAGTTCCCACAAGAGTACGATGAGCGTAGTGGTTCGCGAGACTTATGTAAAGCTATAGATTGCGTCTTTAGAAGCTTAGCAGCTCGCTTCAAACGTTATTAACAATTCAGTAAAACAATGATCTCTGAGACTGGTAGCAGGCCAAGCGGCGAATAGCAATCTAACTTGGTGAGGGGCGGAAACAAATCACCCTAATGCTGCAAACTGTTGAGAGTAATTACATATTGTTTTCCTCTTGTTGTACATTCTATTTTGTTTCCAAAAAACAACATCAATCTATTGTGAATTATTATTGCGTTATACCAATAGTAGAGTTCTAACGAGCAGTAACAAAAAGAAAATCAGTTCCCTGCTTTTTCCAGTTTTTTCAGACCAAAATCAAAATTTTACAGATTATCGTCGATACATTAATAGTAAGAAAAAAGATACAAAATTAAACTTAATATTAGCTTGCACGTGCAATAACAGAGTCAAAGTATCAAAGAGCTTTGGTTATGTTAAAAGTAAGGGGTGCTCCACTCAGTACTTGTCCTTCACGCATGTGCAATAAATACCTATTTTTGCTCTGCTCCACCTGAAGTAACATGGATCTATAAATTGGGCAGTGCGCGAAGAAATCCTATAATTTCCTGACTTTTTCTCAGATTAACGAAAATTCCCTGTCAATTCCATGACCAAATAAATTCCTTACTATTCCAGGTTTTCCCATTTTTCCAGACCACTGAACACCGTCAGTAGATCTCGATGTAGCTATGGATATCTTTTAGAGATAAAGATCACACTAGCTAGCTAGATAGATATATCAGTATATCACAAGAAAAATAGTATTTCGTGGAAATACAATTTTACGTTTAATACGGAACGAAATTTCCCTCAAAAGCATTGTGCAAATTGATATTGCATGTAATGCTGTAGGTACGAATTCTTTCTACCTTTTTAAAAGGGAAAAATCTTAAAATTAAATTAACAGTTTAGACATTGAAGAACAGATAAGAGCTAACAACGATATATGTTTTCTATTTCGTTTCATATGGGCTTTAATCTAAAATGTTAACAACATTCGTTTCTTTGGTTTTAAACGTTGGAATTTTGAAAGTAAGAGAGGTTTTCGTTTTGCGCTTGGAGGGACTGTCTTTGGTGAATATATGCGAATAGAAATCAGTAAAAAGAAAGTAGAACTGAATGCTCAGCAAACGACTATGACAAAGAGAGAAAACGAAAGAGAATGGAGAGATAGAGAAAGAGAGAGAGAGAAAGAAGGAAATGAAGTTAGATAGATAGAAAGAGAAAGATAGATTGGAGATATATTCGCTGGGAGAAACTAAGGGAAATTTCAGAACGAAAGCAAGAGAACAAAAGGCCGTGTGAATAAGCGAAAAGAGAGTAAATATAAAAGAAGAACAGAAGGGAAGGAGAGAGAAGAAGAAAGATAGAATAGCCCTTCGGCATCTCTTTCTCTTTTTTTACTATCCCAAGAGCGTAGGATGAGGCAGACTCTTTTGTAATGAGCATCATTGTCCAAAAGGACGTGCGCATCAATTCTTTTTTTCTCAAGTCTTCTTCTCTTTTCCACACAGTAGCTCTGACACAAGCTTAGATCAACACCTGTATAGGCTCTCTCCTCTATCGCAATGCTCTTACAATTTAGCTGTGCGTGCGTTCGAGTGTACTTCAATTATCAAGCTCTACCTACAAAAGGACGTTGCCTTCTTGTGGCTTGCTTTGTGTAACCATATATGTACCAAAGTTTTATATATATACTTCATAGCTCTCCAAAATAGTTTGAAATAGAATATAGGCCCGTTGTCGAATCAACTGAGGTGCTCTGAAGCAAAATGATGCAGGTGTGTGTCTCAAGATACTCATATTTTATTTAATGCTAGTTGCGTCCTTTTGCCTCTGAGGCCCTGAATGGTATGAACAAGTTCTTTGTCTATGTTTGTAATTAAAGTTTCAGAGACACAATGATTTCTAATCTGTTTGCTTTTTTTCTCTTATTAAAGAAAAAGCAAAGTAAATTGCAGCAGAAAAATAATCTTTGCTCATTATTACAAGTCAAGTTACCACTACAATAGTTATTGAGCCAAATCATGATTAAAGCAAGATTACACAGAATTGATCTGTAAATTCTTTCAAAAGTATCTTCATAAAGAATATTGTGCATTTTCTAAAATATTTTATATTTTGCCCTGGCAATGACAAGGTTTGGTAATCCGCCGAAAAAGTTTGGCCTAGAAAGTTTGCCAAAAGATATTACTCTATGAGTCGCATTATAAGTTTCATTATACTGTAATCATTTTATGACCGGCGGGCCACAGTTATTTATATAAAGGGTTTTGAGGCCACAATTATCTTCTTACAAGGAAAGTGTTTCTGGTGGGATACGAAATTCAGCATGAAACTTCCACAGTGCATTTATGATGTATTCAAATGAATACTCTTGTCGTACTATGTTTCAGAGTTTCGCGGAACATGAGTTACAGGACTTCAAAGCTTTCGAATTTCTTTCTGATTTCTTTATCTCCCCCCTCGAATGGCGGACCATACCATTACTATCTTCTATCTCTAGTTTTCTATAATCAAGGTATTAATGTCTTAATGTATGTTCTTATAATGTACGTGATGTACTAGATAAGTAATGATTTACTTGTGCATGTGAGATATAGCTGTCATACCTCCGAATTTCAGTGGTTTATACGTGATATCAAGGTTAAAATTGTGAATATTTCTTTTACTCATTTTTCAATTATTTCAGTATTTCAAATTTGTGTTAAGAACATGGAAGGCTTGCATGTTATCAATTTCTTGAATTTTCTGTTCACCAGCGAAGGATGCAAAAGTGGAAAATTTCCAACCTAACGGTACTCGGCTGGGTTTTGCTTTTAAGTATGTGATGTGCCTTTGTATTTTCAGTCAGCCAACGGGAGTGAAAATTGGAAACGGGGCCAGGAATGAAAGAGTCGAAAAGTTTAGGAGGTGAAAGACGTGGGTCGCAGGGTTCGTTTCTTTTTCATCTTCTTTTAATTCGCCTGCTCTGGCATGGTTTTATATTTGTGGTCCCGAGCCTTAAGAGCTCATAACGATTCAGCTCCTGGAAGGAGTAACATCTCTTCAGTAACCCTCCCCAACATGAAGCAACCAATCGATAATGTTTTAGAAAGTATATCTTTAACTTAGTTCAAAAATCGAAAATGTTTGGACATAGAATTTGGCAGGACATGGTTTGAGTCCTGAAGAGAGGCCATCAAGCAGTTCATCAGAGAAGATGTGCGTGAGTACTGGTTCCTTGTTACCCGTTTCTTCGATATTAGCAACGCTTGTCCCGCGGTCTAAATTTGTGTTTGGGAAAATAAGTGCAAATTTTCTTATGTCTTTCTTTCAGCATTGCACCCAAGAAAAAGAAGCATTTCTTTCACAGCTTGTAAGGGCAAACTCTGAGTAAGTTGAGGAACCAAGTTAGCTGGCGGTGGAACTATGTTCGCCGGAAAATTGTTAGTAAACAAGGCCTCCTCACATCAGTACGTGAGCCAAATTTGGACGCTAGAGCAATGCCCGACCAGTCCTTTCAAATTTCGTCCCAAGAAGGTGTCCAATCTTTTGTTGTATGTCAAATTTGTATCATGCTCATAAAAGCGATTAAGTATTTTCAGAGGGCAAGTTCACGATTCGTAGGGTTTGGGTTCGATCCCCTAGTCAGTTTTGTTTCAAATTGGAGAGTTTATTAAAAAGAATAGTTGTGATGTAAATTTGCTGGCCGAACCAGCTTTGTAAAATAAATCAAAACGTCTTTCACCTCCACGTCGCATCGAAATCCAAGAAGATTACAATTGTATATATTATATTAGCATCAAAATATATAGATTGCCTTAAGAAAAAAGTATGGAGGAATTCGCCCCATTGTGTTCGGTAATGTGTGGCGTCGTCTGACAGCAAAAATTATTTGTTTTCGAATTCGTGATTCTGTTAATGCTATTCTATCACCTAACCAATTAGGAGTGTGTGTTCTTTACGGTACCAATGTTGCTGTCAATGCCGCTTGTATTTACTTTTGATCTCATCATCCTAGTCCAAAAGCTGTCGTAAAGCTTGATTTTTCCCAATGCCTTTAACGAATTAAATCGTGATACCATGTTGAAAGTGATTCAAAAAGATTTCCCGTTGATTGATCATTATGTTTATCAGTGTTATTCTCAACCTAGCTATCTATTTCTGGGTAATGACATCATTTTATCTCAACGTGGAGTCCAACAGGGTGATTCTCTCGGTCCTGCTCTTTTTGCAATTACACTACAATCTATTGTTAATTCTATAGTAACCGAATTGAACTTATGGTATTTAGATGATGGCACTATCGCGGACGATACAGACCTAGTTCTTTCTACCTTACTTAAGATTCGGGATGCATCTTCAGAAATTAGCATACATCTGAATTTTTCAAAGTGCGAAGTTAGTTTTCTAAATGTTCAGCAAGACCAGAACGATGTTCTTTATTCAAGATTCATGGAAGTGGCTCCTGGAATACGATTTATTACTTCTGCTTCGGCATATCTACTTGGCTCCGCCATCTCTACTGAAGCTCTTCGCAGTCTACTGACTGAGATGTCTAAACTTGATTTTTTTTCTTTTCCCGCTTATCTTTGAATTCAGCACATTCAGCATTCTATCTACTTCGTGCATCTTTGTCCATCCGATGATTAATGTAATTTTTACGTTGTTATCCTTTATGGCGTGAAGAGACATTGTTACAGAGTTACGGTTGTGTTTTACAGGCAGGCCTCGAATCGATCCTTAATTGTTCTTTGAGTGGAAATGCTTGGTTACAGGCTACCCGTTCGGTTAGGTCGACTTGGCATTCGTCGGGCCATGGATTTGGCTATTCCGTCCTTTTTAGCGTCTTTCCATGGATCTCGTCGTCTTGTTGAGTCTATCCTTCGATTGGGTCTCTGCCTCGACCCGGACGCCAGGTCAGGATTGTTCAGCAAAATGGTTTATTTTCCTCTTTCTGATGTCAATAGCTCTGAGTCTTCTTGGAATGATCCTATCGTCAAACGTACACAATAGCAGTTACTACAATCCGCTACTTGCCTTGAAGTTAAAGCCAGGCTACTAGCAGCGTATTCAGTCCTGAGTCCGGTGCTTGGTTGCAAGCATTGCCTTCTCCTCTTTTTGATCTACATCTTTCGAATGAAAGCATCCGTGTTGCTGTTGCCTTACGTTTAGGAGCAGACATCTGCGTACCTAACCGTTTTCCATCCTGTGGAGCATTCGTGAATCACATGCGTCATTCTAGTGTCAACGATGTTATTCTCAGAGCACTCGCTCCTTCTAATGTACTATCAGTACGTGATCCATGTGGCTGTAACTGTTCCGATGGTAAGAGGCATGATGGAATGACACTAGTTCCATCGAAAAGAAGAAGACCTATGTTATGGGATTTCACCTGCGTCGCTACTTTCGCCATTTCAAATGTTACTCATTCTTCTTTGAAATCGGGTGGTGCAGCTACTCGTAGAGAGGCCGATAAAAACAGAAAAATTTTAATCTGCTTGATAAGTTTATCTTTGTTGCGATCGCAATCGAATCAAGTGGTACTTGGAGCACAGAAGGCCTTAATTTTATTAAAGAGGGTGGCTGGCGAATACAGATAGTTTCTGGTGATGCCCGCACAACCACCTTCCTAATCCAGCGTCTCAGTATTGCGGTTCAGCGAGGGAATGTATCATCTATTCTTGGTACGTTGCCTCCTGGGAAGGCATTAGATGAGATTTTTTTGAACTGTAGTTGCGGTTGGTCCAGGAGCACGAAATGATAACGGAGACAATGTCCCATTATCAGTGAAGGTGGGAGGATGAAAACAACTACATACATTTTAGAGAATCAGATATCTTAGCTAAGATAGATGTCCCGGTAGTGCAGGCAGTAGCCCGTGCCTAGTTAACTTTGGAGCAATCTACTATAGTGGTGAAGTTCGAACGAGTCAGGTCCGTTATGTAGCTTTATGAAGTTCATTTGTGGGTTTTGTTCGTACATTAAGACTGGACATATTTGGACAGTTTGCATGTTTAAAAGTATGCAGTAAATGTGCATGCTTCGGAAAATGTAGTGTATATGAAACGTTACGTTCCAAAATATATGTTGTATTTATTTCAATCTATATTCAATTTAGTATTCTGTTCGCATAATATGTACTCTGTCTTTAAAGGAAAAAGTTGATATGGTAATTTACATGTCCCATTGACATTCGTTAGTGTATTAAAAACCAACTCTGGCTCTGTTGAGCATCAGATGACTGAACTATCCAGGCGTAAAGTTCTACAAAGAGCACAGCAAAGTAATATTATAAACAACACATAACTCAATTTACAAAATTATGTGATTATTTACTAGTTTCTTTGAAAACTTTGCGGAAATTTGCGTTTGGAACTCTCAAATATTATAAAGTGAATCTTGGTAGGTCAGGTAATATTTTACACTATTTAACGTTATAAGCTCTCCAACTGCCATCGTTAGTGTAAAATATCCTGGAAATACTACTATGATAAATTAAACGTACTATCTCATATTTTGTGATCCTATAGCACCCAACCCCTGATATAAATACGTTAATGCCGCGAATTTCAGGGCAGCATTGTGCGTTGGGGAGGGAAGCACGTGGGTTCGAAACCCGGAGCTAAACATGGTGCCTGAAAATACCCGGAGTTTCTATCAATTTCACGATCGAATGTTGAGTTAGCACCATAACTAAAGCCCTACCCGCTAATGTTCACCAAGGCACGATATTTGGAAGCAGGTTTCAGACCCACGTGTTTCCTTTCTCAACGCACAACGTTGCACTAAATTCGCGGCATTATTCATAACAGAGTTTGGGTGTTATTTGATCACAAAATATGATATAGTGCGTTTATTTTATCATAGTGATATTTCCAGGAGGTTTCTTTAATACTAATGATGACAGTTGGACCGCTCATAACGTTAAATAGTGTAAAATATTACCTGACTTACAAAGTTTCACTTTATGATATTTGAAAGTTCCCAACGCAAATTTCCGCAAAGTTTTCAAAGAAACTAGTAAATAATCACATAATTTTGTAAATAGGACCTAAAGATCATTGAGATAATTTATTACCTGCTCCATGTTGTCGTTTAAGAAACTTACACATTTGGCACTAGACCACAATAAAATGGGACAGAATGCAATTCTTGACCACGATTACATGTTCTCACTTCAATTAAAAGGGGCGTGTGTCGGGATTCCTCCTCGGAATCAATTGGTTACAAAATTAAGGGGATGGAAAGTTCCCTTTGAGTCACCCTATACTTATATAATATTCGCATTTCGCATATGTATGAAGTGTTGCCTACCCTTCAGGCTCTCACAAAATTCGAAAAAATTTAAGTCCTGTAGCTCGTTTTCCGCGAAATTCTGAAATGTAGTACTACATGGGTGTTCATTTGAATACATCAATGTACTGTGGAAGTTTTATGCTAATTTTCGTGTCCCACCGGAAACAGTTTCCTTGTAAGTCTACAAGTTTTCCAGTTGTAAATCTTTATACGGCTTGTAACTAAATACTCTTTCATTAATTTTAATTCGAAAATTTGAAGCAGTCAGTCTTTTCTTAGAATTGTTCTTTTGTCAGCTCGCCGTTAACGCTCGCGAGGGAGCTACGCCCTTTACGTGTGAAGGTGGTTTAAGACAGCAGTTGATTTAGAGAAGGAATTTGGGATAAGAGATTGTAGCTAGCAGATAAAGGATTTGAAGTTTCTGATTGATTGTAAGTTTATCTGTTATCCATAAGCTGTAACCATATGTCAAGACAAGTCTGAAAAATGTTATAT